>MU786903.1:3751-67100 GCA_026770625.1 Nicotiana glauca | reverse complement strand
CACTTTGGGAGGATATTCTATTGTTCAGCTCAGTAACAGGACTGCTAAGAGCCCTGAGGCTAGGCACAGGTTGCCATGATGCTTATGAGCGATTATTTCCGCAGTGTTGTTGTGATGGTAGGATATTTTCCCACGTGTCGGGGTAGTGGATGAATTGAAGGGAGGATTACTCAGCGTGTAATCAAGGGGTTCAGTATTTTATTTCCGATAGAGAAAAATGGCAGTCGAATTAAGAATGGTCAGATGTGGGATAGTGAAAGTAATGAGACTTGGTAATTGCAAGCGTGGTGGAGCTTTCTTCTATGATGGGGTGTCGTGGTCCTATTGGAGCGTACCAAATTCGTTGATGTTATAATCTGCTACAATTCGCCTTTATGGCAGCATACTGTAAAATAGTATTGGAGATACGACTGTCAATTGTCGCATGGTGCGATGGTTCATGATCGAATCAGAATTTCTAATATTGACGGGTCGATAAAGATGACCTTCGGAAAGGCTTAAGGATTAGCAACTATTGTGGGTTCAAGTGCCATGAAGATAGGTTTTATTTGAGGCAACAATTGAGCAGCAAATTATGAGGAAAGACATGTGGGAGGCATCAGGAGGCGTTTAAAAATTTTTAAAAAGCCGAGTATGAGAAGCAAGGTCGAGTGACCGATTATGGAGACGAGTTCCGCCAAAGTGGGAGAGTGGCGGGGGTTGCATACAGTCTTGGTAGTAAGAAGACTACGCGTCTTAAGGAGAGTTTGGATCGAATTTGGGATTTTAAGGATTTGTGATTGAAGCCTGCGGGTATGATATGAAGTATGGGCTATTGGTGTCATAGTGAATGTACCCCGTGCAGCGGCGTGGGAAGATGTCGGGAGGTGATTCCCCTAGGTGGGTTATTCTCCATGGGCAGGTTAGCGGTTGTGCGGTTGGCGAAGCTTCTGCGAGGAATTTTATTGGTTGTTAGACAAGGAGATCTGTAGGGCGAACTCTAGAATTATGAAATAATGGCTTCAAGCTAAGTGGGAGAGTCCTACCGCTTAGGATTGGGCTGTATGGTTTACTACTTGCGTGATTTCTGGTTATTAGCATATTGATGGGTTATTTCAGCTATAAGAAAATACCAAAAGTGGTAATTCGAACAAATGAATTGTTGGAAGCATGCTATGGTTGGCCTTATTGGCTCATGTTCGAACTAGGAAAAAGGTTCAGGATTTATGCCTCGTATAGATGCAGGTTTCAGAGGAAGTGATTTCACCGGGTGCTTCGCGGAGAGAGTGTTCATGTGTTATAAGATATATGGAGTGAGTTATATTCGGGACCAAGACAGAGCGTGTGGCTCTCAATAAGGGTCCTAGTGAATTCGGAAGTTAAAGTAAGGTGCTCAATGATTTCGAGCCTATGAGTACGTTTAAGAATCAAGCTTTGTATCGGCTTATGACAAGGTGCCCAGAATGTTCTACGATATTTTGACTTATGGGTAGCATTGAGAATAAGAAATGGTTCGTGGGATTCGAGACAGCATGGTCTCGTGATTCAAGGTCACTCGGGATGAGTGCAAATGGAGTATGTTATGTGTTGAATGAAGAAATATTAGTTCTAAGACAATCAAGGATTTAGTGGAAGGAAGTAGATTGATTAGCCATGGTTAACTTGGCATATTGGTAGTGGTGATCAGTTCAATCAGCATGATCAAGTCATGCATGTGAAGTGTGGCGGTGCGTGTGATGCTTGTCGGCCGCAGTGATTGATGTTATTCAGAAGCATTCTTCTGTTATAGCCTGTTATGAGTAGGCGGATCCCGGAAGGGTTATGGTGGCTTGGACCACTACTTAGAGATTGGTATACTCGATGGTGATGAGAATTCACCTGTATGTCGCTATAGTTCTCCTTAAGTGAGTTAAATGAAAAGTTTTATATGATGAAGTGTTAGTTTATCAGTGGTTCCAGGGTTGATGGAAATTGTGTCTATCGTATATCGGCACGTTGGGTGCAGTGAGAGGTATGGAATTTGAAGTGAGGATCAAGGTTACAGCTTGGTAATGACTATGATGTCACGAGCTCGGATGAACGGGAAGGGAGTTTCAGTATTTTGAGTAAGTTGGTGTTGTCGTCAGTATCACCTAAGATCGGTGTTTTGTGAGAAAGGCTTTGCGTCCTGTTTAAGAATTCTTGATCGCTTTTCAGCGTTGGTGCAGCCGGTGGTTTGGATGTGCAGACCCATTAATTAATTTGGAAGGTTGTGGGAGCGTGTCCCACAGGAAAATTGTATAAGTGTAGCATGTAGTCACTTCATTGATTAGATATGTAAACCAAGTATGAGAATTTTGGTAATACCATCGATTTGAGAATTTAGGCCTGGAGGGCACTTTGTTTATTGGGATATGAATGGAGGAGGCTGCTCCGGTTATAATGGTTGTTCTTATATGTTATGAGGAAGAATGAGTTACTATGAACCTTTGAAAGGTTATTAGCTAAGTTGGTGCAATCACAAATCCGCTTGAGATCAGTGGATTGATTTATATGTGAACATGGCTTTATATCAGGCTAATTTTGTGTTCGTTTCAGCCCTATGGGGGAACATTCGGGGTGTTATTCTGTCATCAGCTATTCCAGATAATGATGTATTACGCCGTATGAGTTGTGAAACGGCTTGGTAAATTTCTTATGTGTTGAGGTTCCACGTAGCGGTAATGTTATATGAGCAGGATGGCTCTTGAGATTCAGATCATGTATCGCACCTCAGTTGTGCTTGAGTTTTGTAGCCTATAGCGCTATGTGTTTCCTCGGGGATGGTATTATGCACCTTAGCATGTTTATGACCTATATTCGGTATTTTCATGTGGTGAGCAATTTAGCTCGATTTGTATCTCCTTATGTGAGTTCTACGTGTGGATCGGGTGGCACGCCGCCATGGTTATATTGTGTGGATCGGGTGGCATGCCGCCATGGTTATGCTGTTTGGATCGGGTTGTGCGCCGCAACAGTGTGATGTTCAGTGCAGTTTCCCCCTAGTTTCTTTTATGTGTTTTATTTCCAATTTTCTGAGGAAAACTCGTATAAGTTTGTTAGCCCGCGTCGCATGTATGATTTGCGGGCGGGGTAATTAGATCTCCGTTTCAGAGTTCGTTTTCCTCTTGTATCATATCCTAATTGGTAGCCTATTGGCACATTGTGGCATCATATGGGACTCTTGATTGTGTCCGAGGTGGCTTATTTTCTGAGCAGTTCGTACTAGGTGAGACGAGATTATCAGACTTAGGATCAGTGCAATCTGATTATACGAAGTATATTAAGGAGCAAAGATCATGATTTGGTTCAGAATGTGGTAATGATTCTTGTCGGAGGTATAGACTCAATGATTTGTGGATTCAGCAGTTAGTTATGAATTTCGACGCATCTCTTCCATCATGTTAGTGTTATAAAGGTTAGAGCAAGACCTATGTAGGTCATGCGGTGCAATTTGAGCATCTGATTCGTTGAATTTGGGCTAAGTTGATCAGAAAATACTATTGTGGTCCTATGAGTAAGTTATGCAGACATGTTGGGTACAGCGTGTGGTGAATGATTTGGTGATCCTATGATGAAAACAGGCCTCGCATAGAATTCCGGATGTTGGAATTGGCTTTAAGGCTTAGTTGCCTGAATAAAGGGGAGTATCTTTAGAATTTATCGAGCTAATGTGCTCAGCTAAGTTGTGGTAGCACATAAAGGTGCATAAGGTGCTAAACAGTGATTTCAGACTACTTTGGTATAGTTCTCAGCACGTTCGGGGACGAACGTATGTTTAAGTGGGAGAGAATGTAACGACCCAACCGGTTGTTTTGAGCTCTAATGCTTCGTTCAGCAGTCTGAGGCCATGAGCAGCTTCATATTAGGTATATAGACTTGTACGCGTGGTAGGAATTGAATTTCGGTAAGTTCATAGAGGAATTGGAAGGAGAATTCTCATTTTGAAAGCTTAAAGTTGAAGAAATAAACTAGGATTGGAATTTTGAGTAAATGACCTCGGAATTGGGATCCGAAGGTTCCAGCAGGTTCGTATGATGATTTCGGACTTGGGCGTATGCCCGGATCAGGTTTTGGATGACGCGGGAGCATTTTGGCGCCTATTGTGGAAGTTAGCATTTTAGAAGAAATTGCATCAGTTTGGCTTAAAGTGCATTTCAGTGTTATTGATGTCCGTTTGGGATTTTGAGACTAGGAGTAGCTCCGTATGGTGATTCTGGAGTTGGGAGCACGATCGAAAGTGAATTCGGAGGTCCGTAGGTAATTTTGAAGCCGTTTGGCTAAAGATAGAAATTTGAAGGTTTTGGAGAAGTTTGACCGAAAGTGAACTTTTTGATATCGGGGTCGAAATTAGATTCCGAAAGCTGTAGTTTGTCCGTAATTTCGAATATGACTTGTGTGCAAAATTTGAGGTCAATCGGACGTGATTTGATAGGTTTAAGCATCGAGAGTAGAAGTTGGAAGTTCTAAAGTTCATAAAGCTTGGATTGGAGGTTGATTCATGATTTTAGCGTTGTTTGAGGTCAGTTGAGGCCTCGAGCAAGTCCGTAATGTATTTTGGGACTGGTTGGTGTTATTGGTCGGGGTCCCGGGGGCCTCGGGTGTGTTTCGGGTTATGTTGCGCTCTTATTTGATGTTTCAATGCCGTTTCTTTGGACATAAAGGGGTACCATATTGAGAAAATGAGCTCAAAATTAAGTTTTTATTGAACCATTAGATCCGTATCGTAATTTCGGAGCCATAGCAATAAGAATCTTCGAATTTGGACATCGTATGAGGAAGTTATGCTCGTTTCCGTGCCGAGAAAAGTGCTGGTACTGTCAAAACCAAAAAAGCGGAAATCTATCGCAGAAGCCGGGCCGCGGAAGCGTGAATTTGTCCGTAGAAGCGGAAATTTCCGCGGAAGCAGAAATTGTTCCGCAAAAGCGGGACCGCGGAAGCGGAAACTGCTGGAGGCAGAGAGGTTTCTTTAAAAATCGGACTTGGCTCATTTTTCACTTCATTTCTTCCATGGGAGCCGACTTGGGAGCAACTTTGGATAGCCATTTTCATCACCAAGCATGAGGTAAGTGATCTCTACTAGTTTTGAGTATATACATCAATTATGTATGGATTTTAGCATGAAAATGGGTAGAAATTTGAGGGTTAGAGGAAGACCTAGAAATATTTTGTTATTAGAATTTTACCACGAATTTGAGCATGGAATTAAGAGAAAATTATATATTTGAGTTCCTAAGGTCATGGGTAAAATTTATCTTTGAAAATTTTGGATTTCCGGGCACATGGGCCCGAGGGCCTTTTGGTCAACTTTTCGTTCGGGGTTGGAAATTGTTATAAATTGGAGTATAATGAATGCCTTAGCATATATTAATCGATTTACACAATCATTGGTTAGTTTTGGGAGGATTGTACGTCGGTTCAAGCCTTCGGAGGAATGTAGAATGCCGGTTATGGGTCTTCGGAGTGAGGTGAGTCTCCTTTCTAATCTTGTGAGGGGGAATTTACCCTATAGGTGAAGTAATTGACTATGTGCTTCTATTTGTGGGGGCTACGTACGCACGAGGTGACGAGAGTCCGTGCGTAGCTACTATTATGCTATTGTCTGGGTAGTTAGGACCCAAAAGCATGTGTACGTGGATTAATTGTGAACACATTGATAGCTTGAATTTCTTAACTCACATCGAATTAGTAAGTAAATTTTTTAAAGAATTAAACTTCATATCTTAAATGGTTAAAGGAGAATTGGTTTTATTTGAATAAATATTCCCCGATAAGATCTTATTTGACTAATTGAGAATGTACTTTATGTGTGCCTGCGTCGCATGGATGATTCGTGAGCAGGATATATGTTTAATTATGGAATGGGGCGAATGCCTCGGTGATAATAGATACATCTATGGTTCGTGCTGCTCGATCCTCGGCAGTGCACAATTTACATTATGTTGGAGCGGGCCATCGACCTCGGCGTGATTTGCGCATGTTTATCTATTACTTGGAAATTTATAAATGTGGAATTGGACTTACGTGGCTTGATATGAACTGATAAAATAATAAAGAATAAACCTTAGAAGCCCTTGATTTATTATTGGAGGTGTTTACCTGTTTTCTGGCTTCACAACTTGAACTTCTATATAAATCCATGATTTTCCTCGCACTTATAGAATATTGCTAATTGACCTCTAGTGAGTGTCGGAATTGGCCATCTCGTCTCTACCCCTTCGGGATTAGGCGGGATACTCACTGAGTACACGTTGATTACGTACTCATACTACACTTCTGTGCATTTTCTGTTGCACAGGTATATATACACCTTTAGCAGCCTATTGGGTGTAGCAGCATGGATGACGCTGGGACTAGGTGACCTGCATCATTGAGGAGACCGCAGCTAGAGTAGTTCCTTCCAATGTACAGTATTTACTTTTCGCCCACTGTATTCCGGACGGATGTTGTATTTTATTTCTCTTATCAGTAGTCGCTCATGTACTTGTGACACCGGGTTTCTGGGAGAGTTTACGACGGATTTGTTCTAACTATTATTATCTAAATTTGAATTATAGTAGTGAACTTTTATTTATAAAAAATGGACGGAAAAATCTTAGATTTTCAAAAATATTAAAAGAGGAATTAATTGATGAGTTAGTTGGCTGGCCCGACAGAGGTGTCCGGCGCCACCACGACCCTTAGTGGATTTTGGGTCGTGACAAATTTTCTCATACTTTTATTGCGTTCTTTAATATTTTGTTACAGTAGTATAGTTGCAGATAGTTGTAGCAATATTCTAGAGATATCACATGCTCTGTCGGTATACATATATACCATATTGGTATCACATGGTACTAAAAGTCATTTTTGCTATTTATACTTTTGTTTCATTTTTCAATATTTTATATTTATTTCTATTCTAACTAGTATATATGAAAATTTGGTTGCCGTATATTATGCTTTCTTGCTCTATAACTGGTTGTATTACTGCTAATGATAGAGTGTGTACTGGTATTTATAGGGAAGGAGATCAAGTTTTTCATGGCAATCACGTGTTGATTCTTAGAATCTGATTATGTAATTTATGGTGTTCAGCAACGATCGGTGTGATATTCAGTGAATTAGATCAAGTGACAATTAATATTATTTAGTTTAATAATTAAATTTAATAAATGAGAAAGGAAAAAAAAGGTATATTGTAGTAGTTATATTAAAAAAAGGTAAACAAATATTTACTATATCAGTTATTTTTTATTGTATAAAAAAATATAAAAAATAGTAAAAATGGTAAATAAAATTAGATTATAACGAAAAAAAGAATTAAAAAAAAGAAGTTAAATGAAATTGGAAAAGGAAAAAAGATAAAAATAAGAAGAAAACGAGAAAAAAGAAAAGAAGAAAAGTGAAAAAAAAAAGAAAAAAAGAAGTAGATAGAAATAAAAAAAAGAATTGGAGAATAAAGTAAAAATTTCCCACAAAAACTATTATAGGCAGAAAATATAATTAGTTTATGGATAGAAAAATAAATAGATAGACAAGGATAAATAATTTTATTTTTGTGAGTAATTGTGTCAAAACCCCATTTTTTTACGGTATATAACAAAACAGGAAGTCATACGAGGGACTGATTATTATTGTGAAACAACTTGTCACAAAATTGGTGCTCATAAAGAGCACATCCTACCTCAATTAGGATAAAGCAAGCATGCTCAATGCCCAAAAGATGAAAACAAAACGATTTTGTCTAAGATAATCTTTTTCCTTCTCATTAAGTTAATATTCTTTCAAATCTTGGCATTCAGACACTTTTTAAGGAAGCGCTGAACCATTAATGGTATACCATTGATAGGCCTTTATCGACAAGCTGATCAAAGCCTTAATCAACAATAAATTTTTATTAAGGTCACTTTAGAGGAGTTTAAATATTCATTGGTAGGTTAGAATATTTAACTATGATTGATAGAGACAGAAAAATTGATAAACAAAATCATAATCTCAAAAATAACTAGATCGGAAAAGGGTCAGACATGCCCCTAACGTATTGACTCCAGTGTAAAATTACCCTCCGTTAACCTATTTTGTAAATAATGTCCCTACCGTTAAAAATCTGGCATACTTGTGCCCTTAAATCTAATAGCTGACTTATATTATATATAAACATATTTTTAATTCCACGTGGCCGAATCTGATTGGCTTTTCATTAAACCATGCCCAAACCGAATTTACCCCACCAAATTTACCGACCCGACCCAGCATACCATGTTTTATCCCCCCAAATCACACGACATTAGGTCATTTTCACCTCCTTCATCTCCAAAATTTTAGCAGCTTCTCTCCTCTCTTTTATCTTCTTTGATACATTGGACTTTGTTTATTTTTAAACTTCAAATGGCAGATTCTTCTTCTAACTCTTCTCGTGATATAGGTGATGCTCGTGTTTGTTATTATGGACTGGTAGCCAATCAATTTACTGCTACGACACCTATGAATGGTGGTCGTAGATTCTATAAATGTCCTCACTACGAGAGTAATGGTTGTCGTTATTGGAAATGGCGCGATGAAGAACTTCCACCTCATGTATCAATGTTTATCCACAAGCAAAAAATTACAGTGGATGCTCTTCGCCAAGAAAGGAATAAGTTTAGGAAGATGGTCGATGATATGGTGGGTAGTAAAGCGGGAAATATGAATAATGTATCTGCATTAGAGGAGAAAGTTTCAAATTTGGAGTTGAAATTGAAGCAATGGAAAAAGTTTATTAAATGGTCATGGGCTATTTTTGTTATATTTGTGGCTTACAAAATGATGTAGAGAAGTTGTATTTTGGTTAGTAGTGTCCAAATATGGTGAATGAAATTTACTGCAATTTCCTATCTTTTACTTGTCTTCCGTTTTGCTAATTATTATTCACTTTATATCAATTAAAAGATCCAGGAATGTGTGTGTTTCTTTAATATTTTGTTGGTGTAATATGATAAGAGTATAATTTGGTCAGTGGATATTTTTACAGGAATGTATTTTCTTAAGAGATAACTTGACCTACTGATTGACCATAATGAGATGTCGAATATGCCATTAAGAGAAGTGACCAAGCAGCTTGTCCAATTTGTTCGAACAAAACCAGTATGCTTAAAATTACTATGCACTATGATATCACAGAATAAAGAGGGACTGAATTGTGCCCTTAATTCCAACAAAATAGTTAATAATATAACTTTCACCATAATAATAAGGCATAGTTATATATAGTCAACAACAAGGTAAGACAATACTTAACAATACAACTTCCACAATTGATTCCAACAAAATACTTACACAATACAACTTTCATCCTAATAACAAGGCATAGTTATATTTAGCCAACAACATACTTAACAATACAACTTTCACCCTAATATAAGCCCAGTAAAAGATTTTTGGGGTGATCAATACAACTTCCACAGCTAATTCACCACAAAAATAGTACACAATTATCTATGAATCAGTCATCACAAAAATATAATTTTGTTTCCTAAGTTAAAATTAGTCATTAAACAACATTGAAGTCCCTAGAGCTTGATCTTCTTAACCTTCAATTTACCAATTTTGTTCTCCTTTTCTACCAATAGTTGTCTTGATGTCATTGTTGCTTTGCCTTTGCAAGTGACTTTCCTTGGTGAATATGGCAAGTTTACAGGGAGATTGGCACCAGATTCATCACGCTTGAATGCAATCTTCCTTGTACCTGTTAGCATTTGCCTCATCTTTTTCTTTTGAAGTCTAGTCTTAGCTTCAGAAATCACCCTAGGTCTCAAAACTGGTTGTTCAGCATCATCTTCAGAGATTGCATCCCTATCTTCACAGTCATAGTCACCATCCAGAACAACGGATGGTGCTAGTTCTGGTATTGCTGGTGCAGCTGTTGATGTTGCCATAGCTGCTGGTGCTGCTGTTGTTGGTGCAGCTGTTGCTGTTGCCATTGTTGCTGGTGCAACTATTGCTGTTGTCATTGGCCTCATACCAGGTGTAGGAACAAAAACAAATTCTAATGTTTGACTATCTTGGGGTGCTGTCAAGGGCACATCTTGCACTTCTTGAGAAGATCCTGCATCTTGGAAGAAGTGGCTATATTTCCCTTTCACCTAGAAGATCATTACCAGATGACATTGTATGAAGTTAATAAGAATTAAATGAGTTAATTTTTTTTGAAGTTAATAATAATGGAATGAGTAGCATTACCATAGGACAGTTTCTAATGTTGTGACCTCTCTCACTGCAGTATCCACAAGTCATGGCAAGTCCTTTTCTTGAAGCTGACCAAACCCCCTCTCTCATCCGTGCCTCATCCTTTTCTCTCTTTCTCTTTACCTTTGGTCGACTAACCATTTTGACAATTTCTGGTGGCTCCATTGCATGATGTGGTTCTACCTTCCAGAATTTTTCACCTTTAACTGGTTGTAGTTTATGCATATACACATCCATGTAAGCTTTCTTTGAATACCACCAATGCATTTTACTCAATGGGTTTTCTTTCCTTTCAAGTATACATCTAATTGCATGGGGACAGGGAATTCCTGTCAAGTCCCATGTTCTACATGTACACTTTTTAAGTTGAAAATTAACTGTATGCTTCTCTGGACCTTCATTCACTTCATAACCAAAGTCTTCAATAAAATCAACTTCACACCCTTGTGCAATTTCTCTGAAATCACTCAATAACTCCATGGCATATGGACTGAATTCATCTCTCCAAGTCCTACATTCAGCTTCACGATCCTTTAACATTTTCATTACCTTTCACACAAGACACAAACCAATAATAGTACACTATAACAGTAATAGTACACTATAACAGTAACAGTATACTAAACAGTACATAAAATCAGTTAGTTATTGGTTTACCTTGACTCTAATATCTTCCAACATCTAGATTGTTGGTTTGTGTCTTGCCTCTAGAATCTATTTGTTGAATGATTCTGTAAAGTTGTTATCAACCATTTGATTCTTGCATGTTGTATCAAAATAAGCCCTACACCAGTTTTGTGGAGGGTACCAAATGAGGTCTTTAGCAGCTTATTCAGAAATAGTCCCTAGGGTCCTCAATTGATCCTTGAACTCTTCTTTATAAGAGCTCCAAGCACACCACCATAACAACTTTTTCATTTCTACACCCCTCCAGTTCTTGCTCCAGTTAGCTTCTATGTGCCTAACACACCATCTGTGATGTGATTTAGAAACCAAAGTTGCAACATCATCAATCAAACCCTGCAACAAAGAAGACATTTAGTAGTTAAAGTAAAAAAATAGTGAAAAAGCTAACTATGATTTGTTAATGATATTACCTTTTGTATGCCTGAAATGAATGTCACTCCTTCACCATCTCCCAACTCTAAGGAAGTTCTCAGCAGCCCCAGAAACCACTTCCAAGTTCTACCTGTTTCTCTATCAACCACTGCCTAAGCAAGTGGATAAAAGTGTTTGGCTGAATCTTGTGCCATTGCTACCAGCAAAATCCCTTTGCATTTTCCTTTGAGAAATGTGCCATCCAGACCTATTAGAGGCCACAAACCTGCTTTCCATCCACTTTTTAAAGCTTGGAAGCATATATACATTCTAAGAAATTTCCTATTTCCCTCTTCCAAAGCATCTTTTGATATGTTTTTAACCACATCTGTACCAGGGTTACTATCCCTCAACTCTTGAGCATAGGCCTCTAACCTATTGTAGTCATCAGTGTAGCCACCCTCCAACTTCTCTAAGACCATTCTCTTAACCCTCTTCATCTTTGAATAACTAACATTAAGTCTGAATCTATGCTCCAAGTCCACCCTCATATCTTTGACTTTGTACTTAGGATTATTTTGAACTTTGTTCTTGAAATAATGGGCTAAAGCATTGGGAGTAGCTCTTCTATTCTGAAATGCTGGACCACAATCATGATTTGTGTTCAAAGTCTTAATCTTAAATCCTTGATCACTATTATCCTTGGATATAAAACACACAAAAGGATATCCAATATCAGATTTATACCTAACTTTAGTTGTGTCACTCTTCTTGACTCTTAGGCCCTTCCTTTTAGCAACTGCATAGTACCCTACAACTCTTTTAGCTTCAGCCAAGTCTTTAAAACTCATACCCTTCTCCAAGATTTTATACTTGTCAAGTATGTCATTAACTTCTTTGTTCCTTTCTCTTCTAAACAGTTCTAATCTTCACTATCATAATCACTAGAGTTAGTTTCATTAGTTTCCTCCTCATCACATGAATCACAATTAGTTCCAACTTCTACTCCTACTGTGAAATTATAAGGTTCATCATGTTGAGTAATGCTAGGAGCTGGCACATGTAATTCACCCTCATCTACAGCAAATATTTAAATCTCATTGAATTGGTTTGACAGTAAAGGCTGTAGTATTATAATGCCTGCATCACCCTAAATTAAAAAGTACCTACCAGAAGGGCCTGTTACTAGTAATTGTTTTACCTCACTAAAACCTAACTTCTCAGTATATTCAGAACAAATGTCTATATAAGACAACAAATCCAAATCATAACCTATCAATACATGCTTCCTTCTTTTAAGATACACCACTTGAGGTTCCAACAACCACTAACCCCCATGATTAAAGACCAAATCAACCTTCTCAATTATTCTTTAAAGAAAACAAATGCAAGCAATAAAAAAAAAGAAAAAGGGCCAATCAGTAATAAACAAAACAGAAAAGTTAAAGAGGACTACTACTAATAAAGGGAAAGGGAGTTAAAGAGGGCCCTTACCAATAAAGGGACAAAGATGAAATACAGCCAAATAAAAGTAAACAAAAGCAAAAACAGTGAATAAACAACTGAAATCAACAAACAAGTAGACCCCATTTGAATAAAGAAATCAGGTATCAACAATAATAGAACCCATATGTCCAGACCAACACAAAAAGGGAAGGGACCACATGCAATTGAAAATTTAGTAAACAAAGATAAAATCTTTGAGTAAACAACTGAAATCGACAAAAATAAAAATAACCCCATATGAATAAAGTAAACAGGTGTTAGAAAAATCTAAGCGGGACCACATGCAGCAAAAAAATACTACAACGACATGTACTACCATTGAAGCCAACACTGAAACATCACAGAATATCAGAAGAAACAAGATTTGTGTTTATTTCAAGAAACCCTAAGCAAAGATCAGTAATAAATGCTTACTTGAATGGAGAGAAGACTTTAACTTTACTAAGCAACTTCAATCCGTCAACTTCAGTAAGAAATTGTCGCAGAAAATCCCAAGAACTCAAGCTCCAAAATCTCCGACCATTTCGCCTTTTTTGTTTAGAGAAGATAAAGCGGGTGAAATGACCCAGGTCGTGTGATTTGGGGGGTAAAATATGGTTTACTGGGTCGGGTCGGTGAATTTGGTGGGGTAAAATCGGTTTGGAGCATGGTTTAATGAAAAGCCAATCAGATTCAGCCACGTGGAATTAAAAATATGTTTATATATAATATAAGTCAACTGTTAGATTTAAGGGCACAAGTATGTCAGATTTTTAACAGTAGGGACATTATTTGCAAAATAGGTTAACGGAGGGCATTTTTACACTGGAGTCAATACGTTAGGGGAAGGTCTGACTCTTTTCCTCAACAAGATTATAGTCATTAGTATGGATCATATATTATGTTAAAGAAATTAGCGATATCTAAAAATAGCATAAGAATCTTTCCACTACAGCTTGTCTCGTAAGTTGTTGACTCAGGTTTGAGAATAATATCAAACTTTAAAAACTAACTAGATTAGAATGCTTAATTTAGGGTGTCGTGTCAACATGCTTTTCTCATTTGTAATTAGATAATTTTTGCATTAAAGGCTCAGGAAATTGGCTATTGTCAATATATGAAGATTTGTTCATATGTTTAACGATCCGACCAATCATTTTGAATCCTAGCACGTCGTTCAGTGGTTTGAGGCCATGGGCAGCTTTATTTTCAGACATTATGATTTGCACGCGTGGTCAGAATTGAGTTTCAGGAAATTCGGTGTTGATTTGGAAAGAAAATTCTTGTTCCAGAAACATAAAGTTGAAAGAATGAACTATTATGAGAATTTTGAGTGAACAACCTCAGAATCAGGATCAGAAGATTCCAGCAGGTTCGTATGATGATTTTGGACTTGGGCATATGCCCGGTTCGGGTTTTGGATAACCCGGGAGCATTTTGGCGCCTTTTATGGAAGTTAGCATTTTAGAAGGAATTTTATAAGTTTGGATTGAAGTGAATTTCAGTGTTATCGATGTCCGTTTGGGATTCTAAGATGTGAATAGCTCTGTATAGTGATTCAGGAGTTGGGGGCGCGATCGAAAGTGAATTCCGGGGTCCGTAGGTCATTTGGGAGCCATTTGGCTAAAGATAGAAATTTGAAGCTTTTTAAGAAGTTTGACCGAAGGTGGACTTTTTGATATCGGGGTCAGAATCCGATTCCGAAAGTTAGAGTAGGTCCGTAATGTTAAATATGACTTGTGTGCCAAATTCGTGGTCAATCAGACATGATTTGAAAGGTTTAAACATCAGAAGTAGAAGTTACAAAGTTTCAAGTTCATAAAGCTCGAATCGGGGTGTAATTCACAGTTTTAGCATTGTTTAATGTTATTTGATGCCTTAATCAAGTCCCTAACGTATTTTGGGACTGGTTGGCATGTTTGGTTGGGGTACCGGGGGCCTCGGGTGGATTCTGGGAGGTTAACAGATAAAAAAGGAGTTTTTAGAGGTACTGAAGCATCTGCTTTTGTCATAACCGAACCTGTGGTTGGTTGACCGCAGGTGCGAGATCGCACAAGTGGTCAATTATTCACAGAAGCGGCTATGACCGCAGATGTGGCCTTAAATATGCAAAAGCAAAACCGCAGAAGCGGTAGGGCCTGTCGCAGATGCAGCCCAAGGCCAGGCATGCCAAGACTGCAGATGCGGCCCAATATCCGCAAAAGCGAAACCGCAGAAGCGGCAGGCTTATCCACAGAAGCGGCCCAGACTGCAGAAGTGGTCTTCCTTCCGCAGAAGCGGTGGCCGTAGGTGCGGCCCAAGACCGCATATGTGGAAATCACAGAAGGCAGCGACCTTCATTTATTCGGGCTCAATGTCATTTTTGCTCATTTTTCACTCGTTTCTTGGGCGATTTTTGGAGCTTTTGAGAGAAGACTTCCACCTAGCAGCTTGAGGTAAGTTGTCCCCCCTATTCTTAGTTTAATACTTGAGTTTTAGGTATATTAACACATGAAAAATTAGTGTAAACCATGGGAATAGAGTAAAACCTAGGGTTTTGTTAAAAACAAGATTTAACTATGAAATATGTTATGGAATGGAGTAGAAATCATATTTTTTATCCTAAGGTTATGGATAATAACTTTCTTCGAAAAATTTCAGAATCCGGGCACGTGGGCCTGGGGTCGGATTATAGAAACCTTGAATTTAAGGTTGGGAAATTGGGTTAATAATTAGAATATGAACTTTTAAGCATGTATTGACTAGTTCTTACCCTATTTAGATAGTTGTGGATCGTTACCTGAATTGGAAGTTTGAGCGCGTTCTTGGATCGGAATATAGGCTTCGGAGCGAGGTGAATCTCCTTTCTAACCTTGTAAGAGGGAATTGTCCCCATAGGTGAGTTAATTGGTTATGTGCTCCTATTTGTGGGGGTTACGTACGCACGAGATGACGAGAGTCCGTGCGTAGCTACTATTAGGCTATTGTCCGGGTAGTCTAGGACCCAAAAGCATGCTATATTTGAATATTTGTAATCTTTTGGACAATTGAATTGCCTAAAGCACATCAAAATGGTAAATGAGTTCTAACAAGATCAAAACCTCATTTTCTTAATTTGTTAAAAGTGAATTTGTTCTTCTTTGAATAATTGCCTCATGTTGGCTTCTTGACAGAATGTCTCTATGTGTTTATTTTGCAACGGTCCGAACGCCTCGGCAGATTAAATAGATGCATCTATAGGCGCGTCGTCGACTGTCGGCAAGTGCACATTTCTTTTCTGTTGGAGCGGACGTTGCCTCCGCATGATTTGTGCATGTTTATATGTCGTTGCCTGAGAATTTTATATGTTGATGCTGCCTTTCATTGCTTGAGATAAATTGTTAAAATAAAGAAAAGTAAACCTTGAAAATCCTTATTATTTGTTGAAGGTGTATTGCTTGTTTACCAGCTTTGTGAGTTGGAACTGCTTTATAAAATCCCTGATTTCCTCACACTTTTAGTATATTATTATTAGATCACTAGTAAATGTCAAAGTTGACCATCTCGTCTCTACTTCTTCGAGATTAGACAGGATACTTGCTGAGTACACACTGATTATGTACTATACTACACGTCTGTGCATCTTTGTTGCACAGGTATAAGTAACTTTAGTGGCCTACTCGACGTAGCGGCGTGGATCATTCTGGGAATAGGTGAGCTTCCTTTCAGTATTTTTTTTAGTATTTACTCCCTGCCCACTGTATTTTGGACAGTTGTTTTATTTTATTTTCCTTATCAGTAGTTGCTCATGCACTTGTGACACCTTGTTCTGGGATGGTTTTTTGAAAGATGTGCACTAATAGCTATTATTTAATTCAAATTGAAGTAGCGATCTTTTATTTATGAAAAATGAAAGGAAAATCCTAGATTTCAAATGTAATTAAAAAGAGAATTTAAATGATTATTCAGTTGGCTTGCCTGACAGTGGTGTCCGGCGCAACCACGACCCTTAGTGAATTTTGGGTCGTGACAATATGGTATCAGAGCACTAGGTTCCTAGGGTCTCATGAGTCATGAGCAAGTCTAGTAGAGTCTCGCGGATCAGTACGGAAATGTCTGTACTTATCCTCGAGAGGCTGCAGGACTGTTAGGAGTACTTTCCTTCTTGATTCCTTATCTTGCGATTTGATTTCATGTAAGGCTTATGCCTTTGTTTATTTCCTATTCAATCTTGTGCAACGCGAAAGCGCTTGTTATAAATCGATAATTGAGGAATCATAATGGTACTACAGATGTGATACGGGATGTTTTTCCCGGTATAGCTAATTAGGTTATTGTCGTCGCCTTATGGATGAATATTTTATTGTTTCAGCCCAGTATCGGTATTTTGAGGGCTTTGAAGCTAGGCACAAGTTGGCGTGATGCTTATGAATGACTGTTTTGCGGTAGTGATATGATGGCAGGAAGTTTTGCCTATGTGTCATAGAAGTGAATGATTTAAAGGGAGTTTTACTCAATGCGTGGTCAAGAGACTCAGTATTTTATTTCCAGGCAGGGGGAAAGGTAATTGAACTAAGAGTGGACAGATAGGACTGGTGGAAGTCCTGAGAATTGGTAATTACAAGCATGGTGGAGTTCTCTTCTATATTGGGGTGCTGTTGTCCTACTTGGACGTATTAAGTTTGTCGGTGTTATGATCTTCTACAATTCGCCTTTGAGTCGAGATATTGTGAAATAGTATCGGAGATACAACTATCAGATATCGCAGGATGCGATGGTTCAGGATTGAATCAGTATTTCTAATATTCACGGTTCGATAAAGATGACCTTTGAAAAAGTTTGGAGTTAGTAGCAAATTGTGGATTTAAGTTCTATGAAGATAAATTTTATTAAGGCAACCACTGAGCAGCAAAAGATGAGAAAGAAAGTGGGAAGTGTCAGGCGGAGTTTTAAATTGCGAAATGGCTAGGTTTATAAAGCATAGGTCGAGTAGTCGATTAAGGGGATGAGTTCCGCCAAAGTGGGAGAGTGGCGGAGTTTCGTACGGGCATTTTAGTGGCAGGATCACGTACGTTAAGGAGGGTTTGGAGTGATTTGAGGATATTAGTGCTTGATTATTGGGGTCTATGGATCTGATTCGAAGTAGGTTCTTGTATTGCCGGAGATTTAATATAACGGAATGGATCCGCTTAAATGAAGAAGGATGCAGCATGGCTTTAAATTGGAAGGATGTTGTCGCACATTTAAATAAGGTCCATGAGGGGTAAATAGACCGGCGCGGCAGGAGAGTGAGCTCAGACT
Organism: Nicotiana glauca; assembly: GCA_026770625.1. Lineage (NCBI taxonomy): Eukaryota > Viridiplantae > Streptophyta > Magnoliopsida > Solanales > Solanaceae > Nicotiana > Nicotiana glauca. The sequence continues at coordinate 49,115 of MU786903.1, read as the reverse complement.
CAGGAAGGGTCATTGATGTCGTAGTGACTCTACCATGTGCAGCAGTGTTGGAAGATGCCGGGGAGAGCCTTCTATAGGTGGGTTAGCCAAGTGAGCAGGTTAGCAGCCGCGTGGTTGGCGAGGCTACTTTGAAGTATTTTATCGGTTGTGTAGCAAAGAGATCGGTTGTGCAAATGTGGTTGATGATTTAGAGTATAGAAAGAAGGGGGTTCTACAGGAAGACTTTGAGAGCTTTGGCAGTTAATCGAGCAAGTTTATGTCAATAAGAGATAAAAAGGACAGGTGAATTCCAGATTGGTGAAATTATGGCTTCAAGCTAAGTGGGAGAGTCCCACCGCTTATGATGTGGTTGCAGAGTCAACTACTTGCGAGGTTTATGGTTATTACCATATTGATGGGCAATTTCAGCTACGAGGAAAAGACCATAAGTGGTAATCTGGGCAAAATATTATTAAAAATGGGCTATCGTTGGCCTTATTGTCCCTTGTTCAACCTTGGGGAAAGATTCAGGACTGTGCTTTGTATAGATACGGGTTCCAAGGGAAATGAGTCGGGGGGTTCTTCGGCAAGGGGGCATTCATGTGATGGAGGACTCATGGATTTGATGATATTCGGGACCAAGTTAGAGCGGGTGGCTCTCAACAACGGTCATGGTAAAATCACAAGATGAGGTGTGATGCCTAATGATTTCGAGCGTATAATTATGGGTAAAGAATCAAGCTTGTTAGTAGCCTATTAGAAGAGGCACAGGATGTTCTGTGATGTTTTGGCTTGCAGTGTGGCATTTGGTAGGTACGGAATAATTCGTGGGATTTGAGACGGCATAGTCTCGCAATTCAAGTTCACTCGGAATAAGTGCAGATAGAGTATGCTAAGTATTGAATGGAGTTGGAATTATTTCTAAGGCAATCAAGGATAAATTAGAAGAAGAGAGATTGATTAGCCATAATTTAGTTGGCTTATTGGCGGTAGAAATCAACTCTTTCAGCGTGATTAAGTTACGCAAGTGATCTGTGGCGATGCATATGAGGCTTGTCAGCCGTTGTAATTGTTATTATCCAGAAACATTCTTATGTTATGGCTTGTTATGTGGAAGAAAATTCCGGAAAGGGCCATGGTGCCTTAGACCAGTACTTAGATGTCACATTCTACGGTTATGGGTATTCACCTGTGTGCTACAATGGTTTTCCTAAAGTGAGTTCATTGAAAAGCTTTGATGTGACGAAGTGTTAAACTATTAGCAAATTCTGGAAAAAAAATCGTGTCCTACTGTCCATGGGCATGTCAGGAGCAGTGAGTAATATGAAATTTGAAATGAGAATAAAAGTTGCAATTCGGTGTGGACAGAGATGTCACAAGCTCGAATGAGCAGGAAAGGAGTTTCGGTGTTTAAAGTAAGTGGTGTTGTCATCAGTGCCACCTAAGAGCGGTGCTTTATGAAAAAGGCTTTGCATCATGGTTAGGGATTCTTGATCATTTTTTGGCGTTAGTGCGGCCAGTGGTTTAGATGTGTGGACCTATTATGTGTTTCAGAAGATTGTTGGAGCGAGTCCATAGGAAGATTGTATAAGTGTGGCATGAAGTCACTTGATTGATTGAGAAATTACACCAAGTATGAAGAATTGTGATGATATCGTTAAAGTGAGAATATATGCCTGGAGGGTACTTAGTCTATTAAGTTGTGGACCTTAGAGGATTTCTACGGTTATGATGGTTGTCCTTCTGTGTTGTGAGAAGAGGGAAATTAGTATGGACCTTTGAAAGGTTATTGGCTTAGTTTGACATGATCAGGATCGACTTGAGGCCGGTGGATGGATTTAAATGTGAATATGGGCTCTATATCAGGCCAAACGTGTTCATTTCAGTAATGCGCTCCTTATAGAGGAGTAGTTAGGGTGTCATTTCGTTGGCAGATATTTCATGTAGTGATGCGATGCGCCGCGTAAGTTGTGAGACGGCTTGAAAAAATGCTTGTGTGCTGAGGATCCGTGTAGAAATGATGTATTATGAGCAAAATGGCTCTTGAGATTCAGATTGTATATCGCACCTCAGTTGTGCTTGAGTTTTGTAGCTTTTGACGCTATATGTTCCCTCAAGGATGTTATTATGCACTTAGCATGCTTATGATTGATGTTTGGTATTTTGTTGTAATGAGCAGATTTAGCTCGATGTGCAATCTCATTATGCGAGATCTATGTTATTTGGATCGGGTTGCGCGCCGCAATAGTGTGATGTTGAGTATGGTTTTCTATATGTCATTTTGTATGTCCCACTTCCTATTTTCTAAGAAAAGTCTGTATTACTACGGGAGTTAGGTAATTCCTTCCAGAGTTCGTTTTCCCTTGTATCGCATTCAAATTGGTGGTCTATTGGCAAGTGGTAGCATCATATGATATTTCAATAATGTCTGGGGTAGCTTATTGCATGAGTAGTTGTATCGGATGAGATGAGATCCCTTGATCTAGGATTCTGTGCAATCCAGCTATATGAGGTATGTTATGGAGATAAGACCATTATTGGGTTCAGAACGAGGTGAAGGTTTTGCTAGGACTATAGACCTAACGCAGTTCATTATGAATGTCTGCACACCCCTTCCGTCCTGGGGGTATCGTAAAGGTTGGAGTAAGACCTGTGTATGTCATGGGGTGCAATTGGAGCATCAGAGTAGCAGGATTTAGACTAAGTTTGTCAAAAAGAGGTTAATGTGGTCCGGTGAGTAAAGTAATGCTAGGTATGAATTCAGTAAATTTATGCAACTGTGTTTGAATACAGCATATGGTGATTTATATGGTGACCTTATGATGGAAACAGGTCGGGCATAAAGTTCCAGATGTCAGAATTGGGCTTTAAGGCATATCTACTTGAATAAAAAGGAATATCTTTAGAATTGATCGAGCTAATATGCTTAACTAAGCTGTGGTAGCACGGGAAGGTGCATGAGAAGTTAAACAGCGATTTTATACCACTCCAGTGCAGTTCTCAGCATGCTCGAGGACGAACGTATGTTTAAGTGGGAGAGAATGTAATGACTCGACCGGTTGTTTTGAGTCCTAGCACGTCGTTCAGCGGTTTGAGGCCATGAGAAGCTTTATTTCAGGAATTATGACTTGCATACACGGTCATAATTGAGTTTTGGGAAATCCGGAGTTGATTTGGAAAGAAAATTCTTGTTCCAGAAGCTTAAAGTTGAAAAAATGAACTAGGATGAGAATTTTGAGTGAACAACCTCGGAATAAGGATCCAAAGGTTCCAGCAGGTTCTATGATGATTTCGGACTTGGGCGTATGCCCGATTCGGGTTTTGGATAACCCAGGAGCGTTTTGGCGCCTATTATGGAAGTTAACATTTTAGAAGGAATTTCATAAGTTTGGCTTGAAGTGCATTTCAGCGTTATCGATGTCCGTTTGGGATTCCGAGATGTGAATAGGTCCGTATGGTGATTTAGGAGTTGGGGGCGTGATCGGAAGTGAATTCGGGGGTCTGTAAGTCATTTTGGAGCCATTTGGCTAAAGATAGAAACTTGAAGGTTTTTAAGAAGTTTGACCGGAGGTGGAATTTTTGATATCGGGGTCGAAATCCAATTCCAAAAGTTGGAGTTGGTCCGTAATGTTAAATATGACTTGTGTGCAAAATTTGAGGTCAATCAGACATGATTTGAAAGGTTTAAACATCGGAAGTAGAAGTTACAAAGTTTCAAGTTCATAAAGCTCGAAATGGGATATATTTCACGTTTTTAGCGTTGTTTAATGTGATTTGAGGCCTCGATCAAGTCACTAACGCGTTTTGGGACTGGTTGGTATGTTTGGTTAGGGTACCGGGGGCCTCGGGTGGATTCCAGGATGTTAACGGATCAAAAAGGAGTTTTTAGAGGTGCTGAAGCATCTGCATCTGTCATAACCGCACCTGCGGTTGGTTGACCGCAGGTGTGAGACCGGACAAACGGTCGATTATTCGCAGAAGCAGCTACGACCGCAGATGCGGTCCTAAATCCGCAAAAGCGAAACTGCAGAAGCGGTAGGGCCTGTCGCAGATGCAGCCCAAGGCCAGACATGCCAAAACCACAGATGCGGCCCAATATCCGCTAAAGCGGAACCGCAGAAGCGGCGGGCCTATCCGCAGAAGTGGCCCAGACTACAGAAGCAGTCTTCCTTCCGTAGAAGCGGTGGCCGCAGGTGCGGCCCAAGACCGCATACGTGGAAATCACAGAAGGCAGCGGCTTTCATTTGTTCGGGCTCAATGCCATTTTTGCTCATTTTTTACTAGTTTCTTGGGCGATTTTGGGAGCGTTTGAGAGAAGACTTCCACCTAGCATCTTGAGGTAAGTTGTCCCACCTATTCTTAGTTTAATACTTGAGTTTTGGGTAGATTAACACATGAAAAATTAGTGTAAACCATGGGAATAGAGTAAAACCTAGGGTTTTGTTAAAAATAAGATTTAACCATGAAATATGTTATGGAATGGAGTAGAAATCATATATTTTTATTCTTAGGTTATGGAGAACAACTTCCTTCGAAAAATTTCGGAATCCGGGCACGTGGGCCCGAGGTCGGATTATAGAAACCTTGAATTTAAGGTTGGGAAATTGGGTTAATATTTAGAATAAGAACGTTTAAGCATGTATTGACTAGTTCTTACCCTATTTGAATAGTTGTGGATCGTTCCCTAAATTGGAAGTTTGAGCATGTTCTTGGATAGGAATATAGGCTTTGGAGTGAGGTGAGTCTCCTTTCTAACTTTGTAAGAGGGCATTGTCCCCATAGGCAAGTTAATTGGTTATGTGCTCCAATTTGTGGGAGCTACGTACGCACGAGGTGACGAGAGTCCGTGTGTAGCTACTATTATGCTATTGTCCGGGTAGTCTAGGACCCAAAAGCATGCTATATTTGAATATTTGTAATCTTATGGATAGTTGAATTGCTAAAACCACATCAAAATGGTAAATGAATTTCTAACAAGATCTAAACCTCATTTTCTTAATTTGTTAAAAGAGAATTTGTTCTTCTTTGAATAATTGCCCCATGTTGGCTTCTTGACAGAATGTCTCTTTGTGTTTATTTTGGAACGGACCAAACGCCTCGGCAGATTAAATAGATGCATCTATAGGCGCGTCGTCGACCCTCGGCAAGTGCACATTTATTTTCTGTTGGAGCGGGCGTTGCCTCCGCATGATTTGCGCATGTTTATATGTCGTTGCCTGAGAATTTTATACGTTGATGCTGCCTTTCATTGCTTGAGATAAATTGTTAAAATAAAGAAAAGTAAACCTTGAAAATCCTTATTATTTGTTGAAGGTGTATTGCTTGTTTACCAGCTTTGTAAGTTGGAACTGCTTTATAAAATCCCTGATTTCCTCACACATTTAGTTTATTTTTTATTGGACCACTAGTAAGTGTCAAAATTGACCATCTCATCTCTACTTCTTCGAGATTAGACGGGATACTTGCTGAGTATATATTGATTACGTACTCATACTACACTTCTGTGCATCTTTGTTGCATAGGTATAAGTTACTTTAGTGGCCTACTGGACGTAGCGGCGCGGATGATTCTGGGACTAGGTGAACTGCATTATTCGAGGCGACCCGCAGCTAGAGTAGTTCCTCTCAGTATTTTTTTTTGTATTTATTCCCTGCCCACTGTATTTCGAACAGATGTTGTATTTTATTTTTCTTATCAGTAGTTGCTCATGCACTTGTGACACTGGGTTCTGATATGGTTTTTCGAAAGATGTGTACTAACAGCTATTATTTAATTCAAATTGAAGTAGCGATCTTTTATTTATGAAAAATGAAAGGAAAATCCAAGATTTCAAAGGTAATTAAAAAGAGAATTTAAATGATTATTCAGTTGGCTTGCCTGACAGCGGTGTCCGGCGCCACCACGACCCTTAGTGGATTTTGGATCGTGACATATGTGATACTCTCTCTGTTCCAGTTTATGTGAATCTATTTTCTTTTTGGTCGGTTCCAAAAACAATGACCCCTTTCTGAATTTGAAAATATTCTAACTTAGACTTACAATTCTACCCTTAATAAGAAGCTTTTATAATCACAAGTACTTTAGCCCTTTTTTTACTTGTTTAGGATCACAAACTCCAAAAATATTTATTTTTTCTTAAACTTCGTGCCCAATCAAACAGATTCACATAAATTGGAACGGAGGGAGTATGACAGTTGCATATATAAGCAAAGAGAGAAAACCAATAATTCTTGTCTCATTAATCTTTATTTGATTTATAAATTTAAAAAATCGACTTAGTGGATTTGATTTTCTTTTTACACATAAATCAGCTCAAAGTAAACAATGATCGTCTATATAGGTACATATAAGAAACGGTCATATAAGTGGCGTCTAAAACTTCACATTGTGAGCATCAACAACAATATTGATGTTCTAAAAGAGTAAAAGTTATATATAGTAACACTCATAAGATAATTACATATAAATCTCTATAATAATAATAATTGGTAACCTCATAAAAAGGATAACTAACATATTATGATAGGTTAAAGTACACTGATAGTATAAAATAATTTCATTCTAAAAAGAGTCTATCCACTATATTTTCAATCATAATAGTTTGAATTGTGTACACACAGGAAAGCAAAGGTAACTAAACCAGTAGCATGGTTTTTTATATGATATAATTAATTTAAGGGAGTATACCTTTTAAGATTTTCCATCATCGTGTTGATTATTTGGATCGATTCTCTACCGTCTATACATAGATGCAATGAGCGCAAAATCAGTAAATTATCATAGCTTTGCAAATTCAACTGCCTGCTTGCCCTCATGACCTTTACTGAAGAAATAATTGAAATAATCTGAATAAATAACCTGCTTATACAATGGTTTCTCTCCATTTTCTAGCGCTTGTGGCAAGGGGCCAAAAACTGCATCAGGCGCGGGAATCAGAAATATTGGCATTGAAACTCTGTTTCTATTGGTATTTTCAATCACGCGATGCTCAACGCTCTTGTACTATTGTTGCTCATGATCTGAGAACATCCCCGATATTTATTACGAGTGCCCCTTTGACGGGGGCCTCATGAATCCAGCCATCACCTTTCGGTTCTCCCACATAAAGGCCACCAATCGTCCTGTAGAAGCATAGTGATTGAAGAAACATCGGCATTTATAAAAGTTGATAAGAATTGTAAAAGGCTCGTCTATATTGATTACAATAGTGAAGTTTACATACAATTACAAGAGGAGATAGAGTTCTCTATACATAAGACTCTTTTGGAGATAGGAAAGAATCTCATAAGATACAACTTAAACCAGGACTCCTAGATAGGCTTGGAGAGTCTATCCTTATCACGCCCTTTCAAGATGGGCTCAGTATCCTTGAGACCAATCTTGTTATCAAAGTGTGTGAACGATCGTTTGGGCAAGGCTTTTGTTAAGGCATCAACAAGTTGATCGTTAGCGGATATGTCATTAACAGAGAGATCATTGCATTCCACTTGATCTCAAACAAAGTGAAAATCGATAGCTACATGTTTCATACGACTGTGAAAAATTAGGTTTCGACTAAGGTACATACCACCAATGTTATCACAAAACACCATAGGAGGACTGGATATTGGAATGTGAAGCTCCTTCAGCAAGTTGGGTATCAAATTAAGCTCCGCAACAACTGAAGCAACAACTCTATATTCAGCTTTTTGGAGCACCAACTTATGGGATTGTTTCCAACAAGGATAGTATATGTTGAAGTCCAATGCATCGTATCAGGAAGTCCACCCCAATCAGCATGTGAGTGTGCTTGAAGTTTGAGTGAGCTGCTAGGAAGGAAATGAAGACCATATGTTAGTGCCCTTCAGGTAGCGTATAAGTCGTTTGGCAGCCTGCTAGTTCTTCGAATTAGGTGCATGCTAAAATTGAGCAAGTTTGTTTACTGCAAAGAAAATGTCTGATTGCATAAAGGTTGGTTATTGTAGGGAACCAACCCATAGAGTTTGGCATCAACAGGTATGGAATTATCATTAAGTGAGAGTGCTTCACCGACTGACATCAGCGTCCCAACATTGTTGGATTTACGCATGCTAAACCTTTTTTAGGAGATAGGAAATTAAGACACTTTGAGTGATAATTAAACTGTGTGCATTTCGTAGCACTTTAACACCAAGAAAGAAATGCAAGGGACCAAGGTCTTTAATGGAGAATCTATCACCTAGAGTTGAATAGTGGTTTGGAACCAGTGACCACAATAATATAGACCATGACAAAGAGAAGCGAGTTAGGAAACAATTTTATAAGCAGAGAATCATCTGATTTTGCTCTAAAAACCATAGGAAAGAAAAAAGATTTTGAAGTAATTGTACTAAGCCTTAAGAGCTTGATGAAGCCATAAATATATTTGCTAAGCTTATAGACATATTGTGTAAAGTCAAGGTTCACAAAATCCCGTGGTTGTTGCATATAGAAACCTCATTGAGAGTTCCATACAAGAAGGTTTTGTTTATTTCTGGTTGATGTAAAGCCGACTTGAGTGATACTCTAGAGTGAGAATAGGCCTAATGGTAGTGTGTTTTATTACAGGGCTAAAAGTGTGATGGTAGTCGACCCCAAGATGTTGATGAAAACTCTTGGCTACTAACATAGCTTTGAATCGATCAATAGATTTATTAGGTTTAGGTTTTACATGATAAACCCACTTACAGTCAACGACGCTATGTGAGGGTGGGCTAGGAACCAAAGACGAGGTATTGCTTTTAAGAAGAGCTTCGAATTCATTATGTATAGCAAAAATTTCTTGGCTTGACAAAATGTGGTAGGAGCAAGATGGAGCTTCTTTTGTGAGGATACAGCAAGGTAGTCAAAAATGACCTTAGGTTTGAAAATCTTGTTCTGTGCTCTAGAGACCATGGGATGTTGGAAGATCACAACCTAGGTTGTGGTAGAGACAATAATGATTGAGATGGAAAAAACATAACATTAGATGAGTTAGGCATATAAGATACTTATGAATGAGAAGCTAAACTCACGAATATCTTTAGTGGCATGTCACCTGCAACGGTAGGAGTTGAGGTGATCTCTAGAGTGCAACGATCCTGTCGGTAATTTCGAGAATTATAGCACCGTTCCCCCATTTCCTCCTTCTTTTGTGTTCTACAGCTATATTATTATACACTAGGTTATTTTATGTGGGTACGGAGTAGTTTTGGAGTGTATTGAGGCACATGGTCTCTTATTTGGAAGCTTAGGTGTCACGACCCAAACCCCGCACTGTTCGTGATGGCGCTTCTCGTGAAGACGAGGCCAGCCAACTAGCCCAACTCGTCTTTTCAAAAATAGTTAAACATAAATAAACAGCTTAAATATGACTTAATAGTATTAATTAGTGAAAATACAACCCAACAAAGCCCTAATCGGGGTGTCACAAGTCACAAGCATCTATTACAAGCATCTATCAAAATGTAAGCCCACTACAAGGTCTAAAATATACAAAATCGGATTAATGAACAAGAGAGAGAAACATGATGTTGAGAACGCTGACAGTCACCTCCTTAACTCATATAACTCTGCCTCTGATTGGCCCAAACCCGCTACCGGGCGAATAGATACCTACATCTGCACACGAGGTGCAGGGAGTAAAGTGAGTAATCCAACTCAGTGAGTAATAAAGTTAAATAACAACTAAGTAGTAAGAAATCATGTAAAGCAAACCATCATGCTGTATAGAAGCAGGGTACAATCCTTTGAGAAAATAGTGAAGCTGTGAAATCTTTGGAAATATCTTGGCTCAGTTTAAATCTCTTTTTAAAATGATCTTTTCAATAGTTACGAAATTATTTCAAAACAGTTAGTGCCGATACGCACAGAGAATCCGCCCCTCGGGTACAAATACCACAGTATAACAGGTAAAAAGGCAAGTAAATATACAAGATGAGCACAGAAAGGTTCGCCCCTCGGGCTCAATATCAATCGCTTAGAACAGTATCAGGCCCTCGGGTTCAGTATCAGTCACTCAGCAAAGCATCAGCCCCTCGGGCTCACTCTCAGATCATATAGGTACCCGCGCTCACTCTGGGTGTGCAGACTCCGGAGGGGCCCCTTACGGCCCAAGCGCTATATAAACATAAGGCCTAAAAGCCTTCTCACATCACACACAAGGCCTGAAAGCCCCCTCACATCACTCACGAGGCCTGAAAGCCTCCTCACATCACTCACGAGGCCTGAAAGCCTCCTCACATCACTCACGAGGCCTGAAAGCCTTCTCACATCACTCACGAGACCTGAAAGTCTCCTCACATCACTCCAGCCACCTCGTGGCATAAAAATATACCTCAGGCCCTCGGCCTCACATAGTGCAGAAACATCATAAGCCCCTCGGGCATCAATAAAATAGTAGTGCTCAGCCCAAACAACATTAGAAATATCATTTAAGTCTTAAAATTCATTTAAAGTGGTTGTGTTTATAAAACAATATAAACAACAGGACTGAGTTCAAGTAATACATCAAATAGTGAGGAAAGAGTGATAAAGATCCACGAAGGACTCAAGTAGTCGGCATACAGCCCCAAATATGGCAAGAAGCCCAAATCATGTTGATAATAAACATATCTTAGTTACGTGGTAAAAATATCAGTCGGGACGGACCAAGTCACAATCCCTAAAAGTAAATAACCCCGCGCTCGTCATAAGGCGCGTGTTTCAGCTCAATATAGCACTACGTTGTGCAAATCCGGGGTTTCAAACCCTAAGAATATCATTTACAATCATTACTCACCTCGAACTAGTGAAATCCCTAGCTCGCGATGCCTTTGCCCCTCAAATCAGCCTCCACGCGCGTCGAATATAATCAAAACCACAACAAATGCATCAAAATGTGCCAATGGAACAATACCAATCGAAAATAATTGAAAAATATAAAAAATGTCGAAATTATCAAAACCCGAGCCCCGGGCCCACTTCTCAAATCTTAGAAATTTTTACATTAATAGATTCCTTATCTTCTCACGAGTTCATACATACCAAGAACTCTCAAATCCGAGCTCAAATGACCCATCAAATCCCAATTTGACATACCAAAAACTCAAGCCCTAGTTCTTAAATTTTAGGCTTAAATTCCATAAATTTCAAGGTTAAATTCACATAATAATCGTGTTTTAAGATCATAGAACTCACCTCCAATAAAACCCAGTCGAGACCCTATTAAATATCCGTCCAAATGCTCTCAAGGTTGCTAAAAAATAGTGGAAAAATACATTAGCTCGCGGAACAAAAATGAACCTTTAAAACCTTTTCTGCCAGGCATTTTTCGCATCTGCGATCACTATACCGCATATTCGGTTACCGCTTCTGCGGTATTTCCTCCGCTTCTACGGAAATATACTATTGCACATATGACCGCTTCTGCGGTCTAAATCCTCTCCTGCGGACACCGCATCTGCGGAACTCCTAATGGACCTTATCCGCTTCTGCAGTCCACACGCCACATCTACAGCATCGCAGATGCGGCTCCAAGCTCGTATCTGCGGAAAAGCAACTCCTTAAGGAAACTCGCACCTGCGCCCCCTTTACCGCATCTGCGGCCCCTTTTTCCGCAAATGTGGAAATATCAGAAACCACCAACTTCAGAAATGCAACAAGTCCAAAATTCATCCCGACAACCATCCGAAATCACCCCGAGGCATCCCGAAACCTCAACCAAAAGTGCCAACCCATCCTAAAACATCATTCAAACTTGCTCCAATCATCAAAACACCTCAACCAATTCCAAAACCATCAAATTACATCGGATTCAAGCCTAAGTTCTTCTAAAACTCCTGAAACACGCATTCGATCAAAAACCCAACCAAACGACGTTCGAATGACCTGAAACTTTGCCCACACATCCCAAATCACTTAAGGAAGCTACTGCAACTCTCGAAATTCCATTCCGACCCTCGGCTCAAAATCCCATATATCGACCGGAATTCGCCAAAATACTAACTTCGCCAATTCAAGCCTAATTCTAACCGGACCTCTAAAATCACTTCCGATCACACTCCTAAGTCACAAACCATCTAACGAAGCTAACCAAATCATAAAAACTCCGATCCAAGTTCATATACAAATAAGTCAACTCTCGGTCAAACCTTTCAAATTCAAAGCTTTCCAATGAAACTGTTCTTTCAAATTCATTCCGAATCTTCCTGAAAACAAAACCAACGATTCACATTATCATAATACCCAACATGGGCAAGTCATGCCTGAGAACTGGCGATCAAAGTGCAAAAATTCAAAATGACCGGCCGGGTTGTTACATCCTCCCCAACTTAAACACACGTTCGTCCTCGAACTTACCCAGAGTTGTTTTAAAATCCAACCAATCACTGAATAACCTTACCATGCATATACCCGGGGGTGATCCCACGTCACCCTATCTTATATAGGTCCGATAACGCATTTTAACTAAAATCACACAATCCAATCCAGTCCATAAGTCATAGAACCACATTTCACTTTCTAAAATCACACTCAAGGTTAGAACTTCACATCTATACCCTGAATAGTCCTGAACCAGCTGTAATAACCCATACCTTCAACCTCAGGTGCAATTATATGATATACCCCATAACCCAAACACTCGAAACGATAACTTCTATTCACAGTTGATGCACATAACAACCGAATATTGACAGAAAACCTCTTATCAACTAAAGTCTCATTCCAATAGTTTCACATACTGCCAATGATAATGGAAACACGCAATAAATCATAACCATTTCTTAGGTCAATCATGCATGAAGTCACTTCCCTTTTTGGCTAATACCACAGCAAATTTCCGAGCCGAACCTCGATATTATCCTTCCAACAAGTTGAAATCAAATCTGTTCGTATTCATTAATGACCCCAACGATCACCTCGAATCCAACACACCACTCTGGTGACATGATACATCAATGCAGGCCTAAGCCACAACTCGCATAATTCGCGCACCATTAAGAAATGATCTGGACATACTCAAATCATGAAAATGACCCCAAATGAAATAGCTGTACCTCACGCTCATCAGCACCATCACAACATAAAGCCGAGACCCTCTCTCACATCATAGAAATAGAACACATGAATCTACCTCGAAAGGTCATATCCCCATGTAGCCTCGCTAGAATGCGCGATCATATCCAAACACTACTATACATGGAACACTTCAAGTCACTATGCTCAAAAGCGACAGCCACGCAAAATTTGATGTCTGGAACTAAAACAAATCATTACCCCCATGGTGAAACAAATAAAACACACCACACAAACCCGATAAAACCCAACCAATACGTCATTCACTGAGCTACACCCAATTATTCTCCCCCCTCGACTTCCACTATGGACCCTAATAGAATCGAACCATATGTGCCCATAACCAACATGTCATAATGTCTCACAACACGGAAAAGCAACTCATAGATCCCTCCAGATCACTAAAAAGCTCAATAACGATCAAATCAACCTACCCCTCACAATGCAATTCGGAGCCAACCGAGCCGACTCAAGCTAAAACACCATCCGCATTGGCTTACCAACGAACTCCTTATTAAGGAAATACCGAAGTTGTTCCCTCAACTCCTTAACTTTTCCGATGCCATACCATACGGTACCCGGCACCAAATCAATACCGAAATTCACAATCTCGCCTCGCAACATGCCCGGACGCAAGAAACATATTCAAAAAGTCCCTCAACATTGGAACAGAATCGATATAAGGAGCCTCAACGCTGACACTCATCACAAGAGCCCAAGTAAGAAAGACAATCCTTCCCAGCCGTTCGCTGGGTCTTTGAAATATAAAACCACTCTATCAAGATATTCTCCGACATAGCTCGCCACTCAACCCATGGCATTCCAGTGTAGCCCATAACACAATAGTCCTGAATAACCCAATACGGAGACAACCAGTCTAAACCCCAATATCATATCCGGATCTAACATACCCCATCATAGCCTGATTATGAGAACTTCCATCTCCACGTCCACACAACACATGAATCACTGTATTTGGCCCCAATTTTTCCGTTCAAACACATGCAACACCTTTAATACCCAATCATTCCACGATAGATGCTCTAAGATTTTCCTGTGCCACTAAGCAACCCGAATATCACCAGTCGACCCAACAAGAAAGTGCCACAATACTACCGAGGTATCATCAGTTTAATCATATTACCCTTTTTCTGAAACATATACTCATGTCAAATCACTTTTGTCACACCTCTTTTTTTATACACCTACCCCGAAGGATAAATGTATAAGGAAGTTTTTCCATTTAAAGTGACATTATTCGAAATAGGATTATTTATTTATTTTTTAAGAGTCGCCACTTGGGATAGGTTTGGCTTTTGGTGTCCCAAGTCACTGGTTTAACTTAAACCCCAAATCGAGGAAAATTTCAACTTCCCAATTGGAGTCTGCGAACCAGAAATTCTATATAAGGAATTCTGTTGACCCGAGGGAAGGTGTTAGGCACCCCCGGATCCCGTGGTTCTAGCACGGTCGCTTAGATTATTATAAATGGCTAAAGTCTAATTTTTATACATATTCCAACCTATAGTGCAATTTTATAATTATTTGCCGCTTTTGATATTTTTTACGAGAGTGAACGTCGTTTAAAAATGTATTTTCGGATCACGTCACATGAAATACACCCAGATCCTTGACACATTTTTATTCGACGTTTTTAGATTTGGATTTAGGTCGCATGAAATGCACACCCAAATTTAGAAATGTAATTTTATTAAAATTGCGCCTAAAGAGTCTAACGCATTATTATTTTGGGGAAGGCCATGAAATTCGCTAAACGGCCCCTTCCGAATTCTAATAAATCGAATATAATATTTATTCGAGGGCCTCGCGATTTTGTATTTTTATTTGGCGAGGCTCGTCTCATTTTTATTAAATGCCAATCCTAAAGTGACTACGATTTCTACTCAACCTCTTGTCTCTAATGATAAAAGAAATATCCTAATTGATAAATGAGATGGATTATACTATGTTAAACTATATATTTTCATCTTAAATCAGGCCTCAAATCAGTGAGCCAAATAATTTGACCTATGAACAAATAGCTGGGCTTCGACTCCAGCCCAAACTGGACAAGGTCTGTCAAGCTGTATTGAATCTTTGGGGCCATTGAACAACCGGATAATCCTGCTAGAAAATGAGCCGTCCATTTGAGTGCCAAGGCCCAAAATCACATGGGTAAACCAATGTACGAATCAATTGAATTAGGTCTAGTGTGTGTCTGTTAATATTGACACAAACAGCCCAACGGCTTGTAACAGGGAGAAGCAATACCTGTGTACTGGTTTTTATTGAGTTTTCAGGTGCAAATAAGGTGCAGCACAAATAAAAATAGCATTGATTTTATTAACATTCAACATGCTGATTACTTTCAAATTGGTTTCACATATCAACTAGTTTAACACTCAAACAACATATGCATTTAGAAATCAGCTACTGCAATTAAATGTGAAATTGTTTCCTGTTTCAAATTACCTTCTTACTCCTATAACCAAACTGCATGGAAGCGAGATATAACTTAATCAGAACTAATGACTGATTTTCAGCCCGAGTTATTATTTAGTTTGATAGGTTTACACAGAATACATGGATCGAATTGACTAACAAATACTACCACTTCATCTTTAACCATCCAACTAATTACCAAACATATGATTCCTAAGCTAATTAACATTCTACTACCAAAGTATAATTAGAACAGTTCATATAGAGCTACTGCAGTCCAAGTTACACAGTCCAGTCCTATTATAAAAGCCCATAAGATGCTAGAGAGTGAATTGATAAACTTGCATTCAGTTATACATTCAGTAATCCAACACATGCTTAGGAGTTTTATTTGACATCAAATTAAAGCAAACAAAGAGGCAATTCAACAGGCAACGTTTGCTAGCACTTCATTTCACTTCAAATTATATGAGAGACATAAATGAGTACCTGGATATTGGACAGAAATGAGAGAGGCGAGGTCAGTTCAAGCAAATAACAAGCAACAGCAAGAGAAATTACTTTCCAATAATTTGGAATAGACGAGTGGTTCAAGATGAAATCCGGAAACGCAGGAATGCCAAATCCAAACAGAACTTAACCAACAAACCCAAATCAACTTGAATCAACTTAGAATAACTCGAAACTACTCAGAATTACCGCAACACCTTCAGCAATCTCATATTTCAACTAGAAAACAGCTTAAACAGATCCAAAACTGCAGGAAACAACACTAGCAACCCCCTGAATTTTCAAAACCCAAATGTTGAGCTAAAACTGGAAAATCAGCAACTGAAGGAGAAACTAGCTTGAATCATCTAATGGAACAGTAATTTTTTTTTTTGAGTTTTTATTATATTTGTCTATTGTTTTTGGTTTTTGGAGTTTGAATTTTTGAATTTCAAACATAGATATGAATATTAGAGAGAGAGAGAGAGGGAGCTATTAGAGGGAGTTTTTGATAGCTGAAACTTTTGAATTTTCAAGGGTGTGTCTCTCAAACTTGGGAATTTTCAGGGGTATCTAAAATTTGTTAAAGATGGCACTAGGGATGCCTTTTATAGGCAAGAAATGAGGGCAGCCCTTTTTTTTCTATTTTCTATTTCAGTCCCTATCTATTTATTCAATTAGTCCCTTATTTTCTGACTTATAACCCAAGTAACTACCTCTATTTTGCTGAACTATGCATTAAAGTCCCATTCTAGAAGATTCTAGGGCCTTCTATTCTAACCTACAACTTTTATGTCCAATTTCAAATACCCAAACCGCCCCTGAACTTATTTTGTAATTGCCACCCTAACACATCAAGTTCCTTTGCCTGAACTTAACTATGGTTAATCAATAGACCAAATTATTCAGCTATATCCAACCAGGTTCAAATTCAGACCCTAAATCCAAACTAAATACTAAACTTCAAGTTACCATTTATCATCAACAATCAAAACAATCCATCAAGTGACCATCACAAATTCAGTATGAAATCAGATTGGATCATATTAAACAATTAAATCACAATTAAACCTATTAATGAACTGTTCTTAACAACTAAACCAAAGTGAAGCAATTAACTAACTAAAACGAGAATTGCACCTATCAACATAGACTTCAATTATACATGAAATTTAAACAACATCAATCATCTTGAAGAAACAGAAAACCAAAAATTTAACTAAACTAAACACTAAACCAGAATTAACCCTTAACTAATGACGAACTAACAATTAACATAAATCGGACAACAATATAACAACTTCAGCTATTAGCTCTAGATAGATAACATTGAATCCAATCCATTAATGACACAAAGAAAACATGGGGAAGAAAATGATATGAATAAAATAAACTACAAAAACAAAAGAAAAATTCTAAGAAACTCACTGGTATAAGATTCGGCACACTTCAATGATATTCGAAGGCCAATAATGTTGAATTTGTCACGAGGAAAGCCCGAGAATCACGTAGTACCAATTTTGAGTAATTCGGAGCACTTAGGGTTTTGGCCGGAAAAATTCAAATTGAAATTCGAATAGTTTTGGCCAAGTTTGAGGGATAGGGTTAGGGGGGATGTGCAATGAAAAGCCAGGTGATGTTAATTTTTGGATCGATTTGGGATGAATGGCGTCTTGGCCGGAAACTTTCAATTCAAGATTCGAAAGCTTTAGTTGTGATTCGAGGGAAGCCAATGGCAGATATGGAATGGGGAGGTGAAAGAGAAGAGGTGGTATAATTTTGGGGCGATTTGGAGTATCGCCGCCGGCAGAGGCTATTTCTGGCAGGCGGCGGACGGCGGACATGCGGTGGGGGCACGGCGGATGGCTGCCGGCATTACAGGGAGGGGTGTACGAGGATGGAAGGTTATGTCTCTAGGGTTAGGACTGATGTTGGACATTTTTATGTAAATTGAAGGGTCAATTTGGACCGTTGGACGAGGAGATGAAGGGCTCAGATTGAAAGGCGTCAAAACGACGTCGTTTTTAGGATAAGGGGACTGGGTCGGGTGATGGGGTATTTGCGCTTGGGCGTGGGCGATTCTTTGGGCTCAGACTCATATAAATGTGACAACCTAATTTTGTTTCTCTTTGTTTTGCCTTCTTTTATTTATGCATGTATTTTACTTGTTATTTTTTTTCTTGAATTTTCTGATTTTATTATGCAAAATAAAAGACCCAAATTAAATCTAAAATGATACTAATTAACTAATTCCTAATTTAAGAGGAAACTAAATCAAAAAATGTAAAAAAAAATGTAAAATTTAAAATTGTAAAAAGACTATTTTTGTTATTTTTCTCTTATTTTAGTAATATTAATTGATTAAAAACAAAAACAAATTCTAAATGCAAACATACTATTTTTGTACCTTTTATGAATTATAGCAACTAAAATGCACACAAAATGCCAACAAGACACAAAATCAAGCAATTAATTCCTAGAAATTCAAATAATAAAAGAAAAAAAATTCTAATTCTAAAGAATTTATAGGAGTAAATTAAGCGTGGCAAATATCACGTGCTCACAGCTGCCCCTCTTTGCTCGAAGACACGAAGGGTTTTCGGGCAAAGATAAATGAGCACCATGAAGGATTTTTGCCCACTCAGCACTCCATGACAAGCATTTTGAAAATCGTCTGACAGAACCCTGCTTCAGAGGTTTCCTACATATCCTTGGCTATAAAGGAATCAGGACAGTGTAGTTCTGGAAGGTCTGGTAACTGGGACTACCAAGAGCTGTGGATTTCACTGCTGTTGCTGCTGCTACTGCTTGCTGACCTCCTTATTACACCAAAAGAAAAATCAAAGCTAAGCTAGCTATACCTAACAACTATGAGTTACAAGATTCCTATATATGATTCTCTTGATACTTGATCTTGAGTCTTAGCTGATTTTGCTGTGGACTTCGATCTGAATCTTGATGCTTGCAAGTTGTAGGTGTTTTCTTCTTCATGCAGCATTGGGTCAAAACAGGATCAGCAGAGCTTGTGACTTCAATCAGATTTTGAGCAATCTGCACCCTTGCTTGCTTCACATTTGAGTTCATTTCTTTCTGTTCTTTTCTTCTTTTCTTGATTCTGGATTGAGATTTATCCATTGGTCATCTCACACCTTGTGTCTTGAGGTCAACTTGCTTAAGATACCAAAACAAACAAACGAATAAAATTTTCTTCCCCAATTTTCACTAGGAAAATTTCGTGAGTTAGTTGTGACACATATCTAAGCAATCAAATCAGGATTGTGTAGGGAGATCCTCAGTTTTTGGCCGGGATTTGGAAAGAAAAAAGGTCCAGAGTTTTTTGGACGGGAGATCTTCATTTTTTTAGCCGGGATTTGGAAAGAAAAAGCTCCGCAGTTTTTTGGCCGGGAGATCCTCGATTTTTTGGCCGGGATTTGGAACGAAAAAGCTCCACGATTCTTTTGCCGGGAGATCCTCGGTTTTTGGCTGGGATTTGGAACGAAAAAGCTCCACGATTCTTTTGCCAGGAGATCCTCGGTTTTTGGCCGGGATTTGGAAAGAAAAAGATCCGCGATTTTTTGGTCGGGAGATCCTCGATTTTTTGGCCGGGATTTGGAAAGAAAAAGCTCCAAGGTTTTTTTTTTTGGCAGGGAGATCCTCAGTTTTTTGGCCGGGATTTGGAAAGAAAAAGCTCCGCGGTTTTTTGGCCGGGATTTGAAAAGAAAAAGCTCCACGGTTTTTTTCGATGGGAGATCCTCGGGTTTTTGGCTGGGATTTGGAAAGAAAAAGGCTCCACGGTTTTTCGGCCGGGAGATCCTCGATTTTTTGGCCGGGATTTGGAAAGATAAAAGCTCCACAGTTTTTTGGCCACGAGATCCTCGGTTTTTTGGCCGGGATTTGGAAAGAAAAATGCTCCACGGTTTTTTGGCCGGGAGATCCTCGATTTTTTGGCCGGGATTTGGAAAGAATAAAGCTCCACGGTTTTTTGGCCGGGAGATCCTCGATTTTTTGCCTGGGATTTGGAAAGAAAGATCCACGATTTTTTGGCGGTAGATTTTCGGTTTTTTGGCCGGGATTTGGAAAGAAAAAAGCTTCACGGTTTTTTGGCCGGAGATCCTCGGTTTTTTGGCTGGGATTTGGAAAGAAAGAGCTCCACGGTTTTTTGGCCGGGAGATCCTCAGTTTTTTGGCCGGTATTTGGAAAGAAAAAGCTCCACAACTTTTTGGCTAGGAGATCCTCGGTTTTTGGCCGGGATTTGGAAAGAAAAAGCTCCTCGGTTTTTGGCCGGAAGATCCTCGGTTTTCTCGCCGGGATTTGAAAAGAAAAAGCTCCTATACTACTATGATTTTTTTTTTCTTTTGGGATTTTCGTTTTCTTTTCTTCTTTTTCCTTTTCTTCTTCTTTTCTTCTTCTTTTTATATTTTCATTTTTTTCTTTTTTTTAATTAAAACGCATGAAAGAATTTTGGGGAAACTTTCTCTTTGGTCGTTTTCCTGTTGCAAAGCTGTTTCAACGCTTGTGCATTTCATTTCTTTTTGGGATACACTTGCTTCTTGCATGGTTTCTTTGAATGGAACCAGTTTTCAACAAAGAACAATTTATTAGTTTTGAAACGGTGATTGGTTTTGCGGCCTTGATCATCCTAATTGATTGATCCCGGCCTCTATTCCGTTGAGAACTTTTCCGCTTGCTGGCTTTCAGGATTCAACTTTTAGGACTTCAAGATGACTCGCCCGTGTGGGCTCTGGCCTTTTCACTTTATTCTGCCCTTAGGACCTTTGCCTTTGACTTTCTTTCTTTTCAAATGTCTTTGCTTCGAAAGCATCAACCACTATGGTCAGACGGGATTGGCCTGACGCACTCGCTGAGGCTGGGAATTTTCTTCGACTCTGACCAAGCAGAGCCCTGTGAAGCCGGTCCTGCCACCTTTTCTTTGTAATAGTTACGGAATCAGAGTTAAACCGAAAGGGATTCAAAGAAAAGTATGCAAAAAGCAAGCACATGAATTTAAAGAGAAGCGTCCCTTTCGGGGGAAAAGAAGGACTTATCTGGGGTACATGCTAGCTTTAAATGAATATGACGTGCTTCTTGGACTGGACGCCCTACCCACACAAACTTTCCAACTTCTTGTGAAACCATTGATCCACGTTTCAAAACCAGGGCACATTGCCAGGAATCTTTCAATGATGAGATGTCTTCTTTTCGGCCGACAGTGCCCTTTGCGGGTTTTCGCCAATCGACCTCTCTCATTTCTCTTCTCACCGTCGCCCGATAGTGCTCTTTGCGAGTTTTCACTAAGCGGACTCTCTCATTTCATTTAGTCTACTCACCATCGCCTTATGGTGCCTGAAGGTTTTCACCGATAAGACTCTCCCATTTTATTTCTCTCAATTTGAATTGTATCAGATTCCAACAATGGCGTTTTCCACTTCCCTGCCTTTGCCAATTGATCGGAAGGACTTGGACGAGGTCGTTGGGGTAAAGAGGATTTTGGGCGGAACTACAACTCTGGAACCATTTTGGCAGATTCATAGCCGAACCAACATATCATCTGCCCCAGTTTCAGCTTTTGGGACGATTGGGATTTTTGTTTTGGTGTGACTGAACCTCAGGGAGAGGCTGCCTACGTACCCTTGCGGGATCAAGTCAAACGTAGTTCAGACAATTAATTTTTGTTTTTGTTTTTTTTTTGTTTTGTTTTTCTTTTCTTTTATTTTCTTTTATTTTTCTTTTTCTTTTCTTTTCCTTATTTTTTCTTTTTCTTTTTCTTTTATTTTCTTTTCTGGTACTTCCGTGTTCCAAAGAGGGTGATCAAAGAAGCGTAACCGGCTCAAAAGGTTTACGAAGAATTGATAGTGTTTGGGGTAGCGGGAAGGAAAGCCTTCGTCATCTCAACTACACAAAAGCCATCGTTGCAGGAGGCCTAGAGATAGTACCTTTTTTACTGCATCTGCATTGACTGCTGTTTTAGGATTATTTCCTTCAATGTCTCCCAAATACAGTGCTCCTCTTGGCAATATCTTCCGAATTATGTATGGACCCTTCCAATTAGGAGCGAATTTTCCTTTTGCTTCCTGGTAGTGAGGGGGAATGCGTCTTATCACGAGTTGCCCCCCTCACAATTCCTAGGACGTACTTTCTTGTTATAGGCGCGGGCCATTTTTTGTTGGTACAACTACCCGGATGTGCCCTGAGTGCACTCTTTTGTTGTAATGTATGGACCTTTCCAACCCGCGAACCAATTTTCTTCAGTTGTTCCAATTCTTTTGTTTTATTTCCTCAAAGTTACCTTCTTTGCATTTCGACTCTTGATTCATTATTTTGAAGTCTGACAACGTTTGGGATCTAGGCATGAAGTCCACAAGCATGTCATGTTATTTAAAGCTGCATTATTAAAACTGAAGATAAGAGATGAAGAAGAAGAATAACAAAATCAGAAAGAATAAAGAGAAAATGGACGATGAATTATTGATTTCATTTCTTGGAATTTGGAAAGATAACAGGGTTTACATTCGGGAATTTTAAAGACAAGAAACTAAAGGTAACATCCGAGTTACACCCTGAAATAACTCGAGATGCAAAAAAAGTGGCAGGACGGGTCTACTGGGACTCCTGTCTGATCAGGAATGGCGTAGCTTTCCAGTTTTGAAGCTTGGCGCTTGGTCCCATGTATAACACCTCAGCGGTGCTAGTTCCCTCTCCCAGCTAGACCATGTGGGTTTCGTAGAGCATTTTCCTCATTGCCCCATGTATTTATTCACTTTCATACAAATGTACAACCTCATAATTAGCCCTTTTCATTTTTTGAAAGAACACCTTGGCTTCCTCAGCATTCGCAGGCTTCTTAGGTAGGAAACGCCTTCTGGTGGCATTATTTACTTCATCTACGTTTGAATATTTCTCATCATGGGGGTTTTCTAGCAGCTCTCCCAAGATCTCTTTAACCTTGTACGTAACCTCCGTCTGATGATAATTCCATGGTACCGCAACAGGGTTCGTCATAGGCTTCTGTGGTACGCATCCAATAACCACTGGCTTACTCAGCCGAGGTGGTTTGATTGTCCCCCGCACCACATAGGCTTGCTTGGGTACGTACATTTGCATTCTTTTTTTTTTTCAAATAAGTTTTCTTTTCTGGTTTTGTCTTGGTGATTTTGCTCTTCTTTTCCCCTTCCTCTTGCTTTGAGGCCACCTTTGGCTTTCTTTTCGCATCAACGATAGCAATTATAGCTTTTAAGGCTGGATCAAACTCCCTATCTTCATAAATCATCTAGATTAATGGACCGTTATTATGAGCGGGCAGCAGATTATTGGTCACATTTGGGACATCCTCATCCCTCAACACAATTTTCCCTTGCTCTATTAAGTTCTCCACTGTTTGTTTCAGAGCCCAACAGTTATTTGTATGATGGCCTTCTGCCCTTGAATGGTATGCACACCTGACACCAGCTCTGTAGGCAGGCAATGCCGGGTTTTGTCTGTTCTGAGGGACCGGCTGCAGTAGAACCATTTGGACATGTTTCGGGATTAGATTAGAGTAAGATTCACCAATTGGGGTAAAGTTTGGTTTCCTGGGTGGTTCCTGAGGACGAAAGTTATTCTGCGGAGGTCGAGGATTATAGTGGTTCTGGTGGGGAGGCTGATCTTTTAGTAATGGAGGTTGATTTTTATTGGCATGTGGCTGGGATCGGGCAAAGGGTTGAGCGTTCATGACCGCATATGGTTGTGAAGCATAAGCCATGTCAGGATGAGGGCAGTAGTGTTGAGATGTTCGCTTAGAAAACATGGGTCTAGGAGCCCGGTGTCTCCTTGCCCCTAAGGCTGCCATAACCGTTTCTTCTTTCTTATTACCTTTAGCTATTCCTCCAGACCCGCCTTGGATGGCTTGGGAGGTTGCTCTTATGGCCGACTGGCTCAGGATTCTTCCCGTTTTTAGCCCATTTTCTACCATTTCTCCAATTTTATTGCCTCTGCGACAGGGTTTCCCATGGCAGACATCATATTCTGAAAATAGTCTGCTTCCTGGGCTTGAAGGAAAATAGTGACCATCTATACCTCATCCATTGGAGGCTTCACCCTTGACGCCTGTTCGCGCCACTTAATTGCATATTCGCGGAAACATTCTGAGGGTTTTTTCTTTAGATTCACCAAGGAATTCCTGTCTGGCGTAATGTCTATGTTGTACTGGAATTGTCGAACAAAGTCTCGGGCGAGATCATCCTAAATATTCCAACGCGAGACATCCTGATCCATATACCACTCTGAAGCGATACCAATCAAGCTTTCCCCGAAATATGCCATCAACAGTTCTTCTTTGCCACCGGCCCCCCGTAACTGATTGCAATACTTCTTCAAATGAGCAATAGGATCGGCGTGTCTGTCATACTTTTCAAATTTTGGTGTTTTGAGCCCTGATGGCAAGTATACATGCGGTAACATACATAGGTCTGTATAGGAGACACTTTTCTGCCCGCTCAAGCCTTTCATATTTTTCAAGCTTTGCTCGAGGCTTCTTATTCTCTTTGCCATCTCGTCCTGCTCTGGGGCCTTGGGGGTCTTGTCCTGCCCTGACGTAAGCTCATATGGTGGCTGAGATTAGGTGTATTAAGGATAATGAGGAGGGTCAGCCTGAAAGACGGGATTCTGGAATGTGAAGATCGAGGGGTCAAAAGCATGCTTCGGTAGCGATGGTTGCGTTGTTGCAGAGGATGGTGGAGCTGTGGAGCTGTGAAGATGTTGGGAGCAATCCTAGATGGGAACACTTGGGGTTGAGCCTAAGAGGGTGTTCCGAAGAAATTAGCAGTCATAGTAGGTTGCCCGAGAGGAATATTTGGGAGGCTGATGGGGACAGTGGTAACCCCTCCTGATCTAGGGAATAACTCTGGGAATCCGGGGATAGTGCTTGGGGGTTCCTTTCCGTTGTTCCAAGCATCCCACATTTCCATCAATCGCAGGCACAGCTGTAAGGGATCCAGAGGCCGGGACCCCCGAGATGGGGTTGTCTTCGGGTATGGGATTGCAGCAGAGTCATTTCAGATGACATCTCTGTATTTCCTTTGGATCTGGTGAAGTATCGATGCAAGGCCAGCTTACCACAAACCAACCACCGTTTCTAAAAAGCTCAGCTGGAATGACAGCAACAACGGTTAGTACGAAACAAATAACATATAGGTAACCACACATTGGAGTGTGATGCATTTATACAATTAAATGAATATCTACATGTTTGCTTTAGCTGCATGCGTCATCCCGGCTTTTCTCTTGTTCATTTTCTTTCTTTCTCTTTTTGTTTTGTTTTCTCTCATTTTCTTTTCCTTCTTTTCCATTTTCTGCCTTTTCTTTTCTTTGGCTATGGTTTTTTGCTTTCTTCCTTTGTGTTTCTTTTCTCTCTTGTTTTTTTTCCTTTTATTTATTTTCCTCGTATTTCTCTTTTTCTCTTTTTCTTAGGATTACGGTCGAATCTTATGTAGATTGCCTACGTATCATGACCCTGCATGAATCAGACCAAGCGTAGTTCTTGCAAATAAATGCAAAATTAAGGTAAGTAGGCTAACTCTTTTTTTTTTTTTTTGAAATTTTGGAAAGAAATACTTTAAGGGAAATATTTTTTTATTTTGATTTTTCTTTTTATTTTTGAAAGAAAGACTTCTAAAAATTCCTTTTCGTTTATTGAAACTTTGGGGATTTTAGAATTAAAAAGAAATATTTTTTTTTGAATTTTCATTTATTTTCTCTTTTTCTAACAAGAAAGAAAAATATTTTTTTTTATTTTGAAAGTTGCCTCTTAATTTTCGAAAAGTGGCTATTTCTCAAAATTTTCTTTATTTAGAGAAAAAACACAAGGACTTGGTTCTGCCCAGCTGTGACGCCCTTCTTCGCGAACGCGGAAGAAGCCTCGCATTCGCGAAGGGATATGCTGATTGACCATCGGGAACGCGATAGCTCTATTACGAACGCGAAGAGCAAAGTTCACTGGCCCTCCCCAGCCCCATTTCCCCTACGCGAACGCGAGTGAGATTTGCGAACGTGAAGGCCTAGACTCTCATGGCTTCGCAAATGCGAAGAGAAATTTGCCCACTGCCCCAAATACTTCTCTGCGAACGCGATGGCATTCTCGCATTTGCGAAGAACGAAACCAAAAATGGAAAATCTGGTTTCTTAGATTTAGCTCCGGGTGGTTCGAAATACACCCAAGCCCCTCGGGACCCCGTCCAACTACACCAACAAGTTTGTAATCATAATATTGACCTACTCAAGCTCTAGAAAAGCATAAAACAACAACAAATCCAAAAATCACACCGCAAAACTAAATTGGATTAAACTTTAAACTTCAAGTTTCTAAATCGCTCCGAACGCGTTGAATCATACTTAGACAAGTTGGATTGACACTAAATTTTGCGTGCAATTCTTAAATGAAATTATGGAACTATTCCCAGTCTCGAAATTCCATTTGGACCTCGTATCACCAAAACCTACTCAAAACAAAATTTAAAGAACTTCAAAAACCTTCAAAGAACCAACTTTCACTGTTTAGCGCTGAAATGCTCCCGGGTCATCCAAAACCCAATCGAAACATACGCCCAAGTCCGAAATAATCATACAAACCTATTGGAACCATCAAATCACGATTCCGGGTCGTTTACTAAAAATAATGATCGAAGTCGAACTTGGCATTCTAAGACAACCTTAAGGAACCAAATGTTCCAATTTCAACCCAAACTCTTTCAAATCCCAAACCAACCATCCCTGCAAGTCATAAATTAGTAAAAGTAACTATGGGAAGTCTCATTTAAAGGAAAGGGGTTCTATACAGCCGGGTCGTTACATTCTCCACCTCTTAAGCAAATGTTAAACCTCGAATGGGTTTAGATTCATACCTAAAGTGATGAATAAGTGTGGATATCTGCTCCGCATGTCCTCTTCGAACTCCCAGGTCACCTCCTCGACTGGTTGGCCCTCAACTGGACCTTCACCGTAGAAATCCTGTTGGATCTCAACTGGCAATCCTGTCTAGCAACAATGGCAACAGGCTCCTCCACATAACCCAAACTCTCATCTAGCTGAATGGTGCTGAAGTTTAACATATGCGAACAAGTCGGCATGATACCTCCGAAGCATAGAAACGTGAAGAATCAGATGAACCCCTAATAGGTTGGGAGGTAAAGCAAGCTCATAAGAAAAATCCCAACTAGCCTTAAAACCTCAAATAGACCTATAAACCTTGGGCTCAACTTGCCCTTAATTCTGAATCTCTTCAATAGAACCTTCTTGCCTACCATAAATGATACGTCAAGCGCCTTCTGATCGTGTAAATCTTCTGTCTGGACTGTGATGTGCAAAGTCACTCCTGAATAAACTTTACCTTTTCCAAGGCATCCTTCAGCAAATTAGTACCATATAACCTAGCCTCACAGGGATCAAACCACCAGATGGGAGAACAACATTGCCGACCATATAAAGCCCCAAATGGAGCCAGCTCAATGCTAGATTGATAATGAAAATACAAAGGGGGGGGGGGGGGGGTTGAATTGTCGATAATTAAAATTAATCGTTAATGAGTTGACTTATATTTATGATAGTTGATTGAATGTGACAGTATTGCAGATATAATAACTGAAGGTAATGTGCAAAAAGTAAATGCAGGAATTAAAGACACCAGAAATTTTATACTGGTTCGGATTCAATGTGAATCCTTATCCAGTCCCCTTGGGTTGCAAGGGAGTTCTCTTCAAGCAAATGAGTTTTCTTTCGAGTACAGATGTGACATATATCACTCAAGATCTATAACACTCGTTTGATACAATGCCTCACTAGTTGTGTACCCTCTTTCTATCCTTGACTTATTACACATCACATCTATGTATTCTACTATGCTTGTTTGCAATGGAATGAAGAGAGTTATCAGGTTCGATCAAAGTATGTCTAGGGATGTTTTTACAGGGAGAATTTATACTAAGAGACACGGTGAAGGCTTGTCAACCCAAGGGTTTTGATCCTTGGAAAGAATTGATTCTTTCCAAGAATAAGGAAGAAGTCGTTGGTTCTCTTGATATCTTTTTCCTTCGGCGGAACATTGATTCAGTGAGATTCTTCCTTGTTTGCTGGACTTTCCAAACATAATAACTGATCGGATCTTCTCTCGATTATCCTTCCGAGATTTCGCTAATCACTGATCTCCTCAAATAATTGATTATTCTCACTTTGTTATAGATAATCTGATTTCCCAGTTCCACGGAGCTAATCCTAAATTGCTGATGTAGATTAATAGCTTTCCTTGTACATCATGAATTGTTCATGTAGATTCCTTTGTGAATGAGTTCCTTCCTTTTTCGACACAGGCCATTACGGTCGTTCTTCTTTACTTCTTTGAACTCTTGCACATGCATATTAATTTCATCATTAAAACATAGTATATCAATCTTCCCCTTTTTGATGATGGTAAAATAATATACTTAAATGTGGAGAAGTAAACAACAGTTGACTTCCCTGTTACTAGCCGATTTGCCTCCCCCTCAATGAGTGTATTTAACTTGACTTGATCTCCCCCTCAATGTGTGCAGTCGACTTATACCTGTAAATAGAATACCATTTATGCAAGTGTAGCATAGTCGACTTATACCTGTAAATAGAATACCATCTATGCATGTGTAGCATAGTCAACTTGTTCCTGTGCAATACATATAGAATACCATCTATACATGTAGCAAAGTCGACTTAACCTGTTCAGAGAGTAGAGTATTCTATCTATGCATAATCGACTTGATCCTGCACATATTAGCATAAGCAAAAGATGTATATGTATTCTCCCCCTTTTTGACATCAGCAAAGAGGGATTAGTACGCAAAAATTGACAGTACTATCCACAGTAGCAAAAATTAAAATCCAAGGTCACAGCCCAAAACATAGCCAAAACAAAGATTGTCTGGAAAGAAAATCCACATTAGCGACGTAGAAAGTATGTAAGGGTGTTGCAAATCGCCTCTTTCAACTGATCAAAGCTAGTATTAGCAGCAACATTCATTCCATCCAGCCTGTCATGGACCTCCTTGAAGGCTTTAACTGCATTCTCCCTTACCCTGTGAACAACCACTCTGATTTTAGACACATCAGACTCAGTTTCTTTAGAAATAGCATGAATGTCACCCACAATGGACTGAGTAGCGGAAAGAAGAGTCTTAATGGCTGTGAGTTGGGAGTCAATGGAGCTAAGCTTTTCACTCAGATCAGAACTGATAAGAGGAAGAGGAATAGCAGATGAGGGCTTGTTTTCCATAGTGGAGAAGGCTATAGAATTGTAAGACTTAGAAACAGTAAAGAATGGATAGTTAGAGAGTGAGATTTGATGTGCTTCCAGAATGTGGGTAATTGCCATACCAAAAGGTAAACTGGTGGGATCTTCAGCACTCTCAACTATAAAATTTATGACCCAGGAGGATAGTTTGGGTTTGAGATTCGAGATGAGGCAGTAGACAAAGAAGGTATCCCTCTGAGAGAAGTGGAGAAGGAACCAGTTCGAGGAAGAAGGGTAGTTGCAACAATGTGGTCGAGAACCCGAGTTTCAAAACTCACATTACTAGGCCCCAGTTGGTGAGGATGAGTTTCAGAGGGATAGTCAATAATGCACTGTTTGGCTTGGTCAAAGGAGATTTCAAAGTCCTCAGGCCAAACACTTTTAAAGAGAGTGGGGAAACCAGAGCAATGGCATTGAACATTAGAATCAAATAAGGCACAGTCAAGAACAATGCGCTTTCCAAGGACAAGAGTTTGTAACTTATCAGGTTTATTAGAACGGAGATTAGCAAAGAACATACGATCTAAGGGCTCATACACTTTAGGCAGAGAAATAGAGAGAAATTTTTCCCACCCCTGATACACAAAAAGATCTTTTACCTTATAGTTGAAAGCTTTCATATCATCAAGATCCAAAATTCTTCCATGGGCGATGGGTCTATCCTTGAGAGAGATGAAAAAATCCCTATTTGGGGTATCCCAGAAATTTCGGTCGGAATCGAGGGAGGCAGAGAAATCAAATTTCGATTTCTTTGGAGTGGATAAGATAGGAGGATCTTCCATGGGACGCTTGCCCGAAGCTTTATCTCATACGAGTTGAGAATGCTCATCGAACTCACCCTGAGAGGAAGCGAAGCCGTCAGAGTGATCAGACCCTAGGTCGACTCTCTCAGGAGCGCATAAGGGGTTTTTGCCTTAGAGCGGGTGCTTTTTCTGGTGGAAGCGGAGGGGTTCTTGGAGGTTTTCGCCATGGGAGAGAAATGGGTTTTCACAAGTTAGAGAGAGGATGGAGATGAGATTGATCGATAAGGGGCTTACTTTAAGCAAAAGATTTGAGGTTAAGTACAGAAGAGAAATGGGTGTCACTTGAAGAGATGTGATGATTGACGAGGCTCTCACACCTCCTTTTTCAATACACCCACCGTGAAGGGTGTAAAGGAAGGATTTTTTCCAATTAAAGGACATTCAAAATGGGATTCGTTTATTAAGAGATTCAGAGTCGCCACTTGGGAGATTTATGGTGTCCTAAGTCACTGGTTTGAATCCTGAATCGAGGAAAAGGTTTGAATATATTTTACAGTCTACGAAACAAAAATCCGAGTAAGGAATTCTGTTAACCCAGGAGAAAGGGTTAGGCACTCCTGAGTTCCGTGGTTCTAGCACGGTCGCTCAACTGCTATATTTGGCAAAAATCTGATTTCAATACATGTTATCCTATTGTGCAATTTTAAAAATTGCTCACCGCTTTTAATTAAAGGTTTTAAGAAAGTGAACGTCGTTTAAAAATGTGTTTTCGAATCACTTCACATGAAATGCACCCGGATCCTTGGCACATTCTTATTCAACGTTTTGGGATTTGGATTTGGGTTGCATGCAATGCACACCCATATTTAAGAAGGTAAGATTATTAAAAGCATGCCTAAAGCGACTAACGGGTTGTTATCTTTGTGGGAGACCGTGAAATTCGCTAAACGGCACGCCCCAAATTCTAAGTATTTTTATATAGATAATTGACGAGGCTCTCACACCTCCTTTTTCACTACACCCACCGTGAATGGTGTAAAGGAAGGAGTTTTTCCAATTAGAGGACAATCGAAACGGGATTCATTTATTAAGAGATTCAGAGTCGCCACTTGGGAGATTTATGGTGTCCCAAGTCACCGGTTTGAATCCTGAATCGGGGAAAGGGTTTGACTCTTTATTACACTCGCGAACCAGAAATCCAGGAAAGGAATTCTGTTAACCTTGGAGATGGGGTTAGGCACTCCCGAGTTCTGTGGTTCTAGCACGGTTGCTCAACTGCTATATTTGGCTAAAATATAATTTTTATACATGTTAAGAACCTATAGTGCCATTTTAGAATTATTTACCGCTTTAGTCATTTTTAAGGAAGTGAACGTCGTTTAAGAAAGTATTTTTGGATCCCGTCACATGAAATGCACCCGGATCCTCGACACATTCTTGTTCAACATTTTGGAATTTGGATTCGGGTTGCATGAAATGCACACCCGTATTTAAGAAGGTAAAATTATTATTAATGCGTGCCTAAGGTGACGAATGCCTTTTTAACTTTGTGAATGGCCGTGAAATTCGCTAAACAGCACGCTCCGAATGCTAAATATTTTTTAATTGAGCAATTAATGAGGGCCCCGCAATTTTCATATTTTGTTTGGCGAGACTCGTCTCACTTTATTTAAAGGCCACCTTAAAGCAACTGCGATTTTTCTACTTATTATTTTGTCTCTAAAAAGGTCTAATTAGTTTGTATTTATAAATTCGAGCCTCGAGTTCAAGTTCGAATTCAAACAAAAGGGAAGACTCTCCTAGTTTGAACCTGCCACCTAACTCGAATACCCAAGTTTATATTTACGAATTAATTCCTTATTCCTAATATAGTTTTTTTTAGTTTTTGATTTGTAACAGTTTTGGGCCTTGAACCGTTGGCCCAAGCCTGTAAGCTATCAACTTGAGGGTAAACGAAAAAGCTGCCTGTATTGGGTCTCTGAAGGCCAGCCTATGTTTTGGCTGCAGCTCATGCAGACTACCAGGATTGGGCTCATAGTAAGCCCAAAATCGATATCCCCTGGATTCCAGCAATGAAATAAAGCTGCGATGCAATGTTGAACTTAAATGCCGAGCTTGATTTATATGAACTTAATTGGTAGTGGCGTTTACTTTCAAATGGAAGGTCCAATTATCATATGTGTTTGCTTCTAATAGAATTGCTGATTGCTGCTGTTCGTATACCTACATACTTGGCTTCTAATTCATTTGCTTTGAAAACAACTTCTAAACACAAAAATACAGATTAGTATATCAACACCTTAAACCACTGGATTTCACAACAACCTAATAACGCTATTTCAAATTAACTTCAGTGATAGTAGGTTTGACTGAGCGCGTTGTATCTAACACCTGCAAATCATTCTTATAATTCAAGCACTTAGAGACTAACTATAAGCAAAATTAACAAGGCTAATGACAGATACAATTATAATAATACGCCAACAGTCCTAATTACACAGTATCTCCAATGCAATTATAACATATCCAAATAGTCCTGAAGTAAGCAAAACAAATACGCAAACGAAGGCCAATAGACAAGTGTGCAACTGAAGATGGCTACATATTAAGCTAATAGTGTCCAACAGTATGTAGAATCATGAAGTGCAATGCTTCATTACTGGATCAAAAATGTTCATGTACATCGAGGAAGGAACCAACAGTGTACCTGGAGACTGAAAAACAGTAAAAGGAGCATAAGTCAGCAGCAATTTGGTAGCGTTATAAACATGAAGTCACAACAACTTTAACTCGAAATTTCAGCCATAAAAACCAGTAGCCTTATCCCAGAAATGACTTCAAATGAATTTAGTAAGTGTTTAACACCAAATCAGGCAAAAGGTCAACCAAAATAACTGACTGACATCCAATGAACTTGAAAATGCACCTAGAACTCTCTTGAAAACTTCCACCACCAGAAATTAAACTAGAAAGTGCCAGCCAACAACTAGGATTCGAAATTGCTCTAAAGGAAACTAATGCAACAGTGATTTTGATTTTATATTGCTTTTTTGTGGTTTTTTTTTGAATTAAGATCTAGAGAAGAAGAATTCCTCAAATTTGGCTTTGAAGTTTGAAATTCAAATTTCAGATCTGTGGGAGAGGTTTTGGGGGGAGTTTTTGGGGTTCAAACTTTTTTGTTAAGGCAGAATCTGCTGTCTTTTATAGGCAGGAAAGGAGATAGAAGTTTCTAGAACACTTCATTCATTTTCTCCCCTAAATTAGCCTCCTTCCCCAGATGAAACTTGAAATTAATCCTCACATGTGACCCCCCCCCCCAGAAATTATTCCCTCTGTTAAATCTCTCAAATACCCCCGAAGTTCCATGAAGTTACTAACTATGTACCTTGACTCAACCTCTGTAAATAACTATGGTTAAACTAACCAATTAACAAATTTCATTCCAAAATTTACTAACAACTGATTTCCATATTACCAACTAATGTCTGTCAACCATGAACTAATTAATAACAACAATCACTATGAAACTAAAATGATCACATCATTGGCCGACTAAACTAATCAAAATATAAAACCTCGAACACTTATTTACAAATTTCTTAACTGGAATCAAACATCACTTTGACAGAAATCAGAACCAAAATAACATCAAACAAAATCAAGCAGAACCCTCAGATGTTTAACTTATGAAAGCAATTAATCGAAAGATGGCGAAAAACAAGATTCGAGTGCAGACTACGAGCAATAAGAACTCAATAGATTGGCAAACTATTAGCTAGATTTGTCAATGAAACATGGCTGAGAAAAATAGAAGAAAGGAATAGACGGTGCCGAGGTATGACAAAAGGTGAAATTAACATTCCGAAGGAAAAAAAATACCATCTCTGAAAACGAAGAGTCGAACTCGAAAGCACTCCGACCAGCCAAAGGGAACTTGACCGGACCTCAACGAATCCGAAATAGGTCAAAAACTCACATTAATCAACGACTTTCAATACAACCATTAACTAATGTAGGTTTTGACTCAAAATATGCCGAAAATCCTCGAAGAGAGTTGAAGAAGCAAAAATCTTACAATTTCGGCCATTTGGGCTTTAGAGCTAGTATCCTGTGATTTGGATTTTGAAGGTTTTGAGGGAGATTTGAGTTTTATCAATTATATATTAGGGAATAGGGATGGTGAAGGTGGTTTGGTATCAAATTGGTGATGTTTTGGATGGTGGTGGCGTCGTGGGCGGTGGTGGCGGCGTCGTGGGCGGTGGTGGCGGCGCCTTGGGTTTGCTATATTTGAGGCTTTTGGCTAAGGTTCGAAGGAAACCAAGCATGGATTCGAGATAAGGAGGTGGGGGAGAATATTTGGTGTAACTTTGGAGGTAGTTGGAGTTCCGTCGCCGGCGGAGACGATTTCCGGCCGGCGGCGACAAATGAGGCAGTGAACTGTACGAGGCAGATGGTTAATGTTTTTTAGGGTTAATGACAAATTCAGCCACTTTTATTAATTGTCTGAGATTGATTCTGGGCCGTTGGAATAGATTAATGGATGGCTGAGATTGGGCGAAACAAAACGGGGTCGTTTTGGTCATTAACCAGTGGGAACAAATTTTGGACTACTAGGGCAGGTCCGATTGGGCCTGGATTTGGGGGGGGGGGGAATCCACTTGTGCCTGGCATTACATGAATCAATAACACAACATTAGGTCTTCAACTAAGACCACTCTTTTTTATTTTTTTTCTTTTATTTCTTTTTTTTATTTTTGTTTTCATTTTGTATTTTTTATACTTTATTAAAATGCAAAAAATTAA
Source organism: Nicotiana glauca (assembly GCA_026770625.1). Taxonomy (NCBI): domain Eukaryota; kingdom Viridiplantae; phylum Streptophyta; class Magnoliopsida; order Solanales; family Solanaceae; genus Nicotiana; species Nicotiana glauca. The sequence goes on along the minus strand of MU786903.1, from coordinate 14,339 downwards.
AATGAAACCTAACTTATTTCCAAAATTAAGCTAATTGACTCCTAAAATTGTTTAAAATCTATTTCGTGACAATTCCATCAATTAACAATTAAGAATGCAAAAGTGGACTATTTTTGTTATTTTCTTTATATTTTTTTCTAAAAACAACTCAACCACTAATTAATCCTAAAATACGAAATTAAATCCTAAATGCAAATGCCAAATGTAATTTTTTATATTTTTCATATGAATTAAAATGCACAAATCAAATGCAAACAATTAACCTAAAATGACACAAAATTCACAAAATTGTAAAATGATGAAAGAAATCATTTTGTTTGATTTTTTGGGAATAATTCATATATAAGGCAAAAATCATGTGTTCACACCTACGTATCTCACATCTGGTGAGAATCAAACCAGCATAGTTCTGGCGGTAGAAGGTTGTTTTTACAAGAACAGTCACCCTGAGTCATTTTAAAACGGTTTGCGCGCACAGCCTTACAATCTCCCTTTCGGAAGTGCTGAAAGGCCGTATTCAAAACCGAGTCTTTGTTTTCTTAAATAAATTTTTTGGAAAAATAGCCACTTTGTGTTTTAAGTCAAAATAAACCATTACATGGCCAGTTTTATTTAAATAGTCACAGTTGACATTGAAACCTTCTCAGTCTTGCGCAGGCCTGCGGCGATGCCGAGTGATGCCCCGTGGGCCCCAGGATTTGATGATACTTTTGAGGTTGTTTTGCTCAATTGTGGTGATAAAGCAATGTAGGGTTACGTGTAGTGTGTGAATGCTTTGTAAGGTATGGGGTCCTACACTTATGAGCCCCGCAAAGTGTCCTTAGATCTTGAGAATAGAACCACTCCTCCAACAAAGCCTTCAATTGAGGAGCCTCCCATTTTGGAGTGAAAGCCATTGACTACACATCTTAGGTATGAATTTCTTGGCCCTTTTTATGCTTTACCGGTTATTCTTTCCTCTTGTTTGACTAACGTGCAGGTAGATTCCATTTTGGCGGTGCTACAAAAGAGGAAGAAAGCTATTGGATGGACCTTGGCGGATATTTGAGGGATAAGCCCCGCATTTTGGCATGAGATTAATTTGGAGGAAGGTGACAAACCATCTATTGAACATCAAAGGAGACTCAATGAATCCATACAAGAGGTTGTCAAAAAAGAGGTGATCAAGTGGTTGGATGCCAAGGTTGTGTACCCCATTTTCGATAGTTCATGGACTTCTCCGGTTCAATGTGTCCCAAAGAAAGGGGACATGATGCTGGTCACCAATGACAAGAATGAGCTTATTCCTATAAGAACGGTGATCGAGTGGAGAGTGTGTATAGACTATCGCAAGCTCAACAAAGTTACAAGGAAGGAACATTTCCCATTTCCCTTCCTTAGATCAAATGCTTGATAGATTGGTCGGTCGTGATTTCTATTGTTTCCTTGATGGGTATTCCGGCTACAATCAAATTCTTATTGCTCCGGAGGATCAAGAAAAGACTACTTTCACATGTCCTTACGGTACTTTTGCATTCTTGCGGATGCCATTTGGGTTGTGCAATGCACCGACGACTTTTCAAAGGTGTTTGACGGCTATCTTCACGGACATGGTGGAGGATTTTCTTGAAGTCTTCATGTATGACTTTTCTATGGTCGGGATTCTTTTGACAATTGTCTAGCAAATTTGGACAAAGTGTTGGCAAGATATGAAGAATCAAACTTGGTGCTCAATTGGGAGAAATGTCATTTCATGGTTGAGGAAGGCATTTTCCTTGGCCACAAAATCTCAAAGAATGACATTGAAGTCGACAAGGTAAAGATTGAGGTGATTTTTAAACTTCCACCTCCAACTTCCATCAAAGGCGTACGGAGTTTCTTAGGCCATGTGGGATTTTGCCGGCGGTTCATCACGGACTTATCTAAAGTGGGAAATCCGTTGTGCAAGCTTTTGGAGAAAGATTCCAATTTACATTTCAATGATGATTACATGAGAGCCTTTTTGTTGTTAAATCTCATGTTGACTACTACTACCGTCATTACCGCTCCAAATTGAAATGTTCCTTTTGAGCTTATGTGTGATGAAAGTGATGTAGCGGTGGGGCCCATTTTGGGGCAACGCATCAACAAGATCTTTCATCCGGTCTATTATGCAAGCATGACCATGAATAGTGCCCAAGTCAACTACATCGTTACAGAGAAAGAGCTTCTTGCCATTGTGTTTGCTATGGAAAAGTTTTGCCCGCACTTGATGGGAGCAAAGGTGGTTGTTCGTACGGATCATGCGGCACTTCGCTATCTCATAAGAAAGAAAAATTCATAATCCCGTTTGATGAGATGGGTACTTCTATTGCAAGATTTTGACATTGACATCCAAGATCGGAAAGAAAGTGAAAACCAAGTGGCAGACTACTTGTCTCGTTTGGAGGAGGAGGGGATTCTGCATGATGGCCTTGAAATTAATGATTCCTTCCCCGATGAGCAACTTTTGTCTATTTCTACGAAAGAGATGACTTGGTTCGTGGATTTGGCAAATTATCTTGTGAGTGGTATCATTCTGGTTGAGTTATCTTCAAACCAAAGGAAGAAGCTCAAACGGGATTGTCAAGACTACTATCGGAATACACTGTACCTTTTCCGAATTTGTATGGATGGAGTGATTAGGAGATGTGTACCGGAGGAGTAACAAATGGATATTCTTCGGGCTTGTAATTCTTCTCCTTATGGTGGTCACCATGGTGGAGCAAGAACGGCGACCAAAGTCTTAATTTGCGGTTTCTTTTGGCCCACTCTCTACAAGGAAGCTAATGAGCTTGTAAAGCATTGTGATGAATGCCAAAGGGACGGTGGAATCTCAAAGAAAAATAAAATGCCCCTCACCGCCATCTTGGAGATTAACATTTTTGATGTGTGGGGTATTGACTTCATGGGTCTGTTTGTGAGCTCTTGTGGAAACACCTACATCCTAGTCGCGGTTGATTATGTGTCTAAATGGATTGAGGCCGTTGCTTTGTCCAACAATGAAGCAAGGAGTGTGGTGTAATATTTGGACAAGAACACCTTTAAAAGATTTGGTACTACAAGGGCTATCATAAGTGATGGGGGCTTCAAATTGTTTCAACAAGGCTTTCGACACCTTAATCACCAAGTATGGCATCACTCACAAATTTACAACCCCCTATCATCCTCAAACAAATAGTCAAGTGGAGGTCTCTAACCGGGAGATAAAGAGTATTTTATCAAAGATGGTGAATGCCAACCGGACTGATTGGTCAAAGAAACTTGATGATGCTTTATGGGCTTATAGGAAAACTTACAAAACACCAATTGGGATTTCTCTATACCTATTGGTGTTCGGGAATTCTTGTCATCTTCCGGTGGAACTTGAGCATAAGGCCATGTGGGCTTTGAAGATGTTGAACCTTAAATGGGATGTCACCGCCAACTTAAGAGTGACACAATTGAATGACCTAGACGAGTTCTAGTACCATGCATATACAAGTTCATCCTTATACAAGGAGAAGATGAAGTACCTTCATGACAAGTACATTTGGAACAAGGAGCTTAAAGAAAGTGATCTTGTGTTATTGTTCAATTCTTGGTTAGGATGTTCCCGGGAAAGTTGAATTCAAAATGGCGTGGCAATTGGAAATAAGGTAAAGCCAGGATGACGCATGCGACCGATAAAAAGCTGTTACCAATGTGTTAAATGCCGTAACGTTAATGCGGTGGTTTTATTTTGTCATGTCATTCAAGAAAGGTGGTTGGTTTGTGGTTTTAAAGCGGTAATTCTTCGTTGCAACACAAGGACAAAAGGCAATGGCGAACGACAATAGAACTGAGCTAGTTGATACCGATGCTCGAAAGAAGTTGGTTGAATAGGACAATGGGTTGGTTGAAAAGGTGCGGATGTTAAGACAACACGTGGCAGACATGTACCAAGCTTGGATAACTGGGAAGGCACCACCCCCGCCACCACCGATTTTCCATATGCTGCCCTTACCCAAGCTCCAAACACAGTGCCAAATGATCCTCCATATTCCCAAGATACACCCACTTATCACAATTTTCCCAACTACCATAATAACCTCATCACTCATCCTCCAGTTACATCTCCCCGAAATTACTCCCATGTGATATCCATTACCCTAAGCAATGAATACCCACTCAAAGCTCACAATACCTAATATCACCCCCAGAGGGTGCCCGCAAGGTCCTCAATTCATACAAGAAGGGCTTCCGGGCTGAGCAGCTTCGTGCTAGAAAATAAAAGGTTACGGGAAGTGAAGAGCGAGATGGGATACCCAGGAAGTTGAAAAGCACAGAACAGTCCTTCAGGGACAAGCGAAGAGTGGAATGCCAGGGCAGCATGCCCGCAGGGTTCAAAGTACCAAAATTTAACTTGTACGATGGGCGTGGAGATCCGGTGGCCCACCTGAGGGTCTATTGCAATGAAATGAGGATTGTTGGGGAGAAAGATGACGTAATGATGGCATATTTCAGTGAAAGCCTAACTGGGGCAGCCTTGGACTGGCATACCCGTCAAGATGTTGATAAGTGGCTTACATTGGGCGACATGGCTCAGGATTTTGTCAGATATTTTCAGTGTAAATCGAGTGTTACATCAGACCGCTCCTCAGTATCTAAAATGGAAAAAAGGCCGGAGGAAAGCTTTAATGAGTTTGGGCTCAGATGGAGGGAGCAAGCTGCTCGAGTCAGTCCTCCGATTAATGAAGAAGAAATGGTCAAGCTTTTTCTATAGGCCCAGGGACCCACCTACTACAGTCATCTGATCCCGGCCCTAGGAAGGCCTTTTAGTGATGTGTAAAAAATGGGGGAGCTAGTAGAAGAAGGAATCAAATCAGGCAAAATCGTGAGTTGTTCGGAAGCCATTTAGAATGTGCCGGTAAGCTTGGTTGGAAGAAAGAGGAACAGAAAAGACGATCCGATAGGTCTTCTTGATCAACACTTCTAGCCTCGACATCTTCCCCGTGGTTATACTTGTGCACAGAACTTCCAAAGTCGCCCATCACAGTACCCAGCTCCTCGAAATACCTAGCTACCCTCGCGAGCTTACCAAAAACACCCCAGATCAGGTTTTCGACACAATCCAGCATTTAAGGATGAGAGGTTACAGAAGAAGAAAACAATCACTCCATTGGGAGAATCATACGCCAGTCTGTTCCAGCGGTTAAGGACACTGGACATATTGAAGCCGATTCAGATAAAAGTGCCGAACCCTCCTCCAAAAAGGAGATGTATAGGTTTAAAGGAAAGTTCATAGTCACCCAATTGATGAGACATCCATAGGAGTTGTGCAAAACATTGTCCAATGACAATGTACTCAGCTTCAGTAGTGGACAAGGCGATTGATGCTTGCTTTTTACGATTCCAGGAAATTAAAGCCTTTCCTAGTAGTTGACATATACCACTCGTGCTTTTTATGTCTTTTGTATCACCTGCTAGATCTGCATCTGAAAAACTTTCTAAATTAAAAGAGTTAGAATGAGGATACCATAATCCATGAGATACAATGCCAATAATATATCGAATAATTCTTTTTACAGCGGTCAGATGTGACTCATTGGGAGCAGACTGAAACCTGGCACATTTGCTTCTGGTCTACTTGCGGTTAGATATAAATGTGATCCAATCATTCCTCTGTATTTTGTTTCATCAACTGGAGTACCATGTTCATCCTTATCCAAATTTGTAGTGGGGCTCAATGGAGTACCAATTGATTTTGCATTGCTCATGCCAAACTTTTGAATCAGTTCCTTTGTATATTTAGTCTGACAAATAAAAGTTCCTTCTTCGGTTTGTTGTATTTTAAGCCCAAGGAAAAGCACGAGTTCACCTATCATGCTCATTTCAAACTCGCTTTGCATAAGGTTTTCAAATTCTTTGCACATGAGAGAGTTAGCACTACCATAGATAATATTATCAACATAAATTTGAATAATAGATTACTTCTGTTGATTGTTTAAGGAATAGAGTAGTATCTATTTTACCTCTGGTAAAGCCATGATCAATAAGAAAAGTACTTAACCTATCATACCAAGCACGTGGAGATTGTTTTAATCCATACAGTGCCTTAGTAAGCTTGTATATGTGATATGGAAATTTTGAATCTTCAAAGCCTGGAGGCTGTTTTACAAAGACTTCCTCTTCGGTGAATCCGTTCAGAAAAGCGCTTTTGACATCCATTTGAAACAACCTGAATCCTTTAAAAGATGCGTATGCTAGCAAAATTTGTATGGACTATATTCGAGCTACTGGTGCAAAGGTTTCATCATAGTCGACTCCTTCTTATTGTGAATACCCTTGAGCAACTAACCTAGCTTTGTTCCTTACGACTTGTCCATCTTCGTTCAATTTGTTTCTAGATACCTATTTTGTTTTGATGACAAATACATTATCAGGTCTGGGTATTAACTTCCAGACTTGATTCTTGCTGAATTGATCTAGTTCCTCTTGCATAGCTCGTACCCATCTTTAATCCTTCAATGCTTCCTTTACCTTTTTGGGCTCTATTTAAGAAATCAGTGCAATGTTTGATTTCTTTTTGAGGGCAGCTCTGGTTTTCATTCCTTCATTTAGATCCCCTATGATATATTTTTGAGGATATTCGATTTCGCTCCTCCATTCATTTAGTCGGACAGTGTTTGTAGTCGACTCATGTTGATCTGGAGAGTTGTTGCTGGTTAGTTCAGTCGACTCGATCCTTTCTGTTGCGTTAATTGACTCTTGTGATTTTCCTTTGTCCTGAGCTTCTTGAGTTTGATCTTCGTCACCTGCATTAATTCCTTTCTCAACCAAGGGATTATTTTCATCGAATACAACATGAACAGATTCTTCTACGCATAAAGTACGTTTATTATAAACTCTAAATGATCTGATGTTCAATGAATAACCAAGGAAAATACATTCGTCACTTCTTGGACCAAATTTTTCGAGATTATCCTTACCATTGTTATGGATAAAGCACTTGATTCCAAATGGATGAAAATAACTGATATTTGGATGTTTTCCTTTCCAGAGTTCATACGGAGTCTTTTCAGAATAGGACTTATTAGGCAACGGTTGAGGATGTGACATGCAGTACTTACATCTTCCGCCCAGAAGTCGTTTGGCAGTGAGTGTTATAACAGCATGGTTCTTTGCATGTCTTGAAGAGTTTTGTTCTTTCTTTCCACAACTCTATTTTGCTGTGGTGAGCGTGGTGCAGAGAAATTGTGAGTGTATCCTTGATCGTTACAGAAGTCTTCAAACGCTCTACTTTCGAACTCTCCTCCATGATCACTTTGAATTTTTGAAATTAGATATCCCTTTTCTCTTTCAATCTTTTAGCAGAAGACTTCAAAATTTCTTAGGGCTTCATCTTTACGAGACAGAAAAATTACCCAGGTGAAACGTGAAAAATCATCAACAATAACAAAGGCGTATTTCTTGCCTCCTATGCTAGGAGTTCTAGTAGGTCCAAATAAGTCCATATGAAGTAATTGCAACAGTTTTGAAGTTGACACCATGTCTTTGTTTTTGAAAGAGTTTCTAGTTTGCTTACCCGTCTGACATGCATCACAATGATTGATTTCTAGAGAAATTCAGTGTAGGCAATCCAATAACTAAATCATGTTTGGATAATTTCTCAATTAAATTCATGCTAGCGTGACCTAGTCTTTTGTAACACAACCAAGGATCATCAGATATAGAGGTTAAGCAAATGTGACCATCTATATTTTCGAATCCATCAAGAATATAAACATTTCCATACCTTTTTCCCGAAAGAATTATTTTACCTGATTCGTCTTCAATGGCACACCCTGTTCTTTTAAATTTTACCTCATATCCTGAGTCACAAAGTTGACTTATGCTGAGGAGATTGTAGTTTAGCCCATCAACAAGATATACCTCAGTAATGTCACAGTTATTCCTAAAAGGAATAGTTTCGGTGCCAACTATTTTGCCTCTTGAATCATCTCCAAATTTGACACCGCCTCCATCAATCTTTTTAACTTCCTTGAACAGGTTCTTGTCACGTGTCATGTGCCTGGAACACGCACTATCTAGATACCATTTTCCTTTGCGACTTACTCTGTGGTGTTCCTGCAAGACAGAATTATCACTTTCTTTTAGGTAACCAAGCTTGCTTGGGTCCTGGTGAGTTAGCATTACAGGGTTCAGAAATTTTTGGTTGCCAAATCCATCCTGACAAATGTGATTTACGAAAGTGACATCCAGAATATTTATGCCCACTTTTGTTACAGTAATGACATTTAGCAACAAACCTGTTTTCAGGTCTTCCATAAGATTTGGAACTAGCTAACATAATATTAGCTGATTCCTTTCCAGTTGACTTGTATGTCGACTGGTCCGACCAATTTGTCGATTTAGTTCTGATTGGTTCTTTTCCAGTTGACTTGTAAGTCGTCTGGTTTGACCTGACAGAACTGTGACTGGTGGATTTGCGCAAGCTGTTAAGCTGCACTTGAAACTCCTCAAACTCCTCTTGAAGTACTTCTTTTTCAATTTCACATACCTCATGTTTGAGTTTCCAGTCTTTGATTTACTTAGTGAGTCTCTTAAGCTCATTAATCATTTTTTGAGACTCTTTTAAGGTGTAATCAAGAATGTCCTGCAATTCATTACATCTTTCACAATCATAAGATCTTACCTCGCTAGTTTCTCCTTGTACCATGAAACAGTTTTCATTGTCTGAATCATCTTCATCTGCCCAACATCCTGAATTTTTGTTAATCCCATTTTCTAGAATTGTCATAAAACTGAGATTTGCTATTTCTTCATGGTCTGAGTCATCCTCATCTCTCCAACTTCCAAATTATTTGTTCTTCTTGAAACCTCTAGAGATATTCCTTTTTAGTTTTGGACTTTCCGCTTGGATGTGCCCAAACTTTCCACATTCTTAGCATTTTCCATCGTTCTTGTCTTGTTCGTTGTATTGCCTGGATCTTCTTGGTGGGAATCTTCCTTTCTTTGTGTTTCTATATCTTCTCATTAGGCCATCCATGTTTCTAGACATCATTGCAATTTCTTCTTGTAGAGCTTCAGGATCATCAACTTCATTTTCAGTTGATTCAGTAGTGGTTTTGAATGCAACAATTTTCTTTTTCTCCTCTTGATTTGTTTTCTTCAGATGCGATCTTTCAAAAAAAATGATCTCTCCTCGTAGTTCATCATATGATAATTTGTTAAGATATTGAGATTCCAGTATGAAAACTTTAGTTTGCCAAGTGGTTGGTAGACTTCTGAGTATTTTTTTAACTTGATCTCCACTGGTGTATGGTTTTCCAAATACTTTTAAGTCAGTAATTATCTTACTGAATCTGGCAAACATTTCTTCAATTGATTCACCTTCCTTCATTGAGAAGAGTTCATAGTCGTGAACTAGCATATTGATATGAGTTCCTTTACTTTGCTGGTACCTTCATAGGTGACCTCGAATTTGTCCCACATTTCTTTGGATGTATCACAGCTTGATATTTTTTCATATTCTTCACCACTTATTGCATTGTGCAGCAGATTTCTTGCCTTGTTGTTTATTTGCATAGCTTCTAGTTGCTCCTATGAGTATGAGTCTACATCATCAGGGTCAGCGAGCGATGGAGTGCTAGCAGGCAGTGGGTAGTTTCGTTTCTTGATAACTCTCCATACTTTATGTAACGACCCGATCGGTCGTTTTGAGTACCAGCGCTCCGTTCAGCAGTCGGAGGCCATGAACAGCTTCATTTCAGGTATTATGACTTGTACGCGTGGTCCGAATTAAATTTCAAGAAGTCCAGAGTTGATTTGGGAAGAGAATTCTCATTTCGAAAGCTTAAAGTTGAAAGAATGAGCTAGGATTTGAATTTCAAGTAAACGACCTCGGAATCGAGATCTGAAAGTTCCAGCAGGTTCGTATGATGATTTCGGACTTGGGCGTATGCCCGGATCGGATTTTGGATAACACGGAAGCGTTTTGGCGCCTAACGTGGAAGTTAGCAAGTTAGAAGAAATTTCATAAGTTTGACTTAAAGAGCATTTCGGTGTTATCAATGTCCGTTTGGAATTTCGAGACTGGGAATAGCTCCGTATAGTGATTCTGGAGTTGGGGGCGCGATCGGAAGTGAATTCGGAGATCCGGAGACCAATTTGAAGCCATTTGGCTAAAGATAGAAATTTGAAGCTTTTGAATAGTTTGACCGGGGGTTGACTTTTTGATATCGGGGTCGGAATCAAATTCTGCAAGTTGGAATAGGTCCGTAATGTCAAATATGACTTGTGTGCAAAATTTGAAGTCAATCGGACGTGATTAGATAGGTTTCGGCATCAGAAATAGAAGTTGGAAATCTTAAAGTTCATAAACTTGAATTTGGGGTGTAATTCGTGATTTTAGCGTTGTTTGATGTGATCTCAAGCCTCGAGCAAGTCCGAAATGTGTTTTGGGATTGGTTGGTATGTTTGGTTGGGGTCCCGGGGGCCTCGGGTGGATTCCGGGTGGCTAACAGATTGAAAATGGAATTTGGAAGAGGGCTGAAGGACCTGGTTGCTGGTATTTTCGCTTCTGCGGTTGGTTGACCGCAGAAGCAGTACCGCAGAAGCGAGAAGGGAG
>MU786899.1:46264-75841 GCA_026770625.1 Nicotiana glauca | reverse complement strand
GATATTCTGGTGTACTCCCGCAGCCAGGAGGAGCACGAGCAGCACCTCAGAGTGGTTCTTTAGACTCTGAAGGATTGTCAGTTGTATGCTAAGTTCTCGAAGTGCGAGTTCTGGTTGAGTTCGGTTGCATTTCTGGGTCATGTCGTATCAGTAGAGGGTATTCAGGTGGACTCGAAGAAGATTGAGGGAGTCAAGAACTGGCCTCGACTAGCTTCAGCGACTGAGATTCAGAGTTTCTTGGTGTTAGCAGGTTATTACCGTCGGTTCGTGGAGGGGTTTTCATCTATAGAAGCTCCGATGACTAGGTTGACCCAGAAGGGTGCCCAGTTCAGATGGTCAGACGAGTGCAAGAAGAGGTTTCAAAAGCTCAAGACAGCTCTGACTACGGCACCGATATTAGTTTTGCCCAGAGGCTTAGGGCCTTACACAGTTTATTGTGATGCTTCCCGTATTGGGCTTGGTGTGGTATTGATGCAGGATGGCAGAGTCGTTGCTTATGCTTCAAGGCAATTGAAGATCCATGAGAAGAATTATCCGGTCCATGATCTAGAGTTGGCAGCCATTGTTCATGCTTTGAAGATTTGGAGGCGTTACTTATATGATGTGACGTGTGAGGTGTACACTGATCACAAGAGTCTGCAATACTTTTTCAAGGTGGTTGGAGCTATTGAAGTATTATGATGTTACTATTTTGTACCATCCGGGGAGAGCCAATGTGGTGGCCGATGCATTGAGTAGGAAGTCCGCTAGCATGGGTAGTCTTGCTTATGTTTCGGTCAGCCAGAGACTGCTTGCTTTAGATATTCAGGCCTTGGCCAATCGGTTTGTGAGGTTGGACGTTTCTGAGCCTAGCAAAGTGTTAGCTTGCACGATCGTCCGTTCTTTATTATTGGAGCGTATCCGTGATCGACAGTTTGACGATCCCCGTTTGTGTGTCCTGAGAGACACGATGCAGCGTGAAGGTGCCACGAAGGTGACCTTAGATGATGATGGTGTTCTGAGGTTTCAGGGGCGAGTGTGTGTGCCCAATGTTGATGGGATTTGAGAGTTGATCCTAGCGGAGGCCCATAGTTCTCGATATTCCATTCATCCGGGCGTCGCGAAGATGTATCAGGATCTCAGGCAACACTATTGGTGGAACAGAATGAAGAAAGATAGTGTTGCGTATGTGGCTCGATTTTTGAACTGTCAGCAAGTTAAGTATGAGCACCAGAGGCCCGGTGGTCTATTTCAGAGGATTGAACTTCCCGAGTGGAAGTGGGAGAGGATTACTATGGATTTTGTTACTGGGCTTCCGATGACTCGGAAGAAGTTTGATGCTTTTTGGGTCATTGTTGAGAGGATGACCAAGTCAGCGCATTTTATTCCGGTTGCAGCCACTTATTCATTGGAGAGGTTAGCTGAGATCTACATCCGAGAGATTGTTCGCCTTCATAGGGTGCCGGCATCTATTATTTCAAACCGGGGTACGCAATTTACCTCGCACTTTTGGAGAGCAGTTCAGCAGGAGTTGGGCACCCAGGTTCAGTTGAGCACAACGTTCCATCCTCAGATGGACGACCAGTCTGAGAGGACTATGCACATATTGGATTATATGATTTGAGCATGTGTCATTGATTTTGGAGGATCGTGGGACCAGTTTCTGCCTTTAGCAGAGTTTTCCTACAACAACAGCTACTAGTCCAACATTCAAATGGCTCCATATGAGGCATTGTATGATAGGCAATGTCGGTCTCCAGTCGGATGGTTCGAGCCGGGAGAGGCTCAGTTATTGGGTACTGATTTAGTTCAGGATGCCTTGGATAAGGTCAATATTAATCAGGACAGGCTTCGTTCGGCTCAGTCGCGGCAAAAGAGTTATGCGGATCGTAAGGTTCGAGATGTAGCTTTCATGGTTGGTGAGCGGGTCTTGCTCCGAGTGTCTCCTATGAAGGGCGTGATGAGATTTGAGCATAAGGGAAAGCTTAGCCCTAGGTTAATTGGGCCATTTGAGATTCTAGATCGTGTGGGAGAGGTGGCTTATAGACTTCCTTGCCACCTAGCTTGTCAGTCGTGCATCCAGTGTTTCATGTGTCCATGCTTCGGATGTATCACGGCGATCCAGCCTACATGTTAGACTTCAGCACTGTCCAGTTGGACAAGGATCTATCTTACGAGGAGGAGCCGATAGCTATCCTAGACTGGCAGGTTCGACAGTTGAGGTCGAAGAGTTTTCCTTCAGTGCGTGTCCAGTGGAGAGGTCAGCCTCCTGAGGCATCGACCTGGGAGTCTGAGTCTGATATGCGGAGCCGTTATCCTCATCTATTGCCCGACTCAGGTACTTCTCTCTTTTGTCTGTTCAAGGACGAACGGTTATTTTAGAGGTGGAGGATGTGACGACCCAAACGGTCATCACCTGTTTCCTCATTCGGTATGTGCTTTCGAGGCCTTAAAAACCTCACTTTTACTTGCCTCAACTTGCGTGCGTAGTCCGGGCATACAGCCGGAAGGCTTAAATATGAATTCTGTGTGAAAAATGATGAATTTTGATATTAAAATGATTAAAGTTGACTTTGGTCAACATTTTGGATAAACGGACCCGGACCCGAGATTGGACGGTCCAGAAAGGTCCGTAGAAAAATATGGGACTCGGGCATGTGCCCGGAGTCGAATTACGAGGTCTAGAGCCCGAGAAAAGAATTTTTCTATGAAATTATTAAGGAAAAAGGAAATGAAAATTGATTAAAAGACTATGGTATCCGGCTCGTATTTTGGTTCTAACCCCCGGTACAAGTCTTAAATATGTGTTAAGCGCTTGCCCGGTACAAGTCTTAAATATGTGTTAAGCACTTTCTGTAAAGTTTGGTCGAAATCGGACGTCATTTGACGTGTTTCGGACCAAAATATCTAAATTTTGAAGTTTATGAAGTTATAATGAAAAATGATGATTTTGGGGTTTGATTCCAAGTATATGATGTTATTTTGGTGATTTGATCACACGAGTAAGTCTGTAGGATGTTTGTGAGGTCGTGTGCATATTTGATTTGGAGCCCCGAGGGCTCGGGTGAGTTTTGGATAGGCACCGGATTGCATTTCTCATTTTAGAAAAATCTGGTATCTTTCAGTTCTGCAGGCTTCGCATTTGTGAAGCCAGCATTCGCAAATGCAAACTCGCAATTGCGAGCTCCTTATCGCAAATGCGATCTCTCACCTGGGCAGCAACCTTCGCAAATGCGAAGAAATTTATCGCAAATGCGATTCCTGCCTAGGAGCCCAGCCTTCCCAAATGCGAACGACCGTCCGCAAATGCGATAGTTAGCCTTCGCAAATGCGACCTATTTTTCGCAAATGCGAACTTTCCAGTATCCTTTAGAGTTCGCAAATGCAAACTCGACTTCGCAATTCCCGTATTTGGTTGGGGTTCGCAATTGCGAACCCCAATTCACATTTCGCACATCTGCAACCTACAATTTTCATACTTAGACGATTTTAAGCCTCACTTTTCATATTTCTCAAACCCAAACACCTATTGGCGATTTTTCAAGAACTCTTCCTTCTCCAATTCAATTGTAAGTTGATTTTCACTTAATTTCTTTAATCTTTAACATCATTTATCATGTTTTCATCTTAAAATCAAGGTTTTTCATGGGTGAAAATGGGGATTTTGGGTAGAACCTAGGTTTTCTTAAAATTGGGGATTTGGACCTCAATTTGAGGTCCGATTTCAAAATAAATTATAGATATGAACTCATAGGGGAATGGGTAATCGGGTTTTGGTTCGAACCTCGGGTTTTGACCACGTGGGCAAGGGGCATTTTGGGAATTTTCAGCAAAACTTTGGAAAATTCATTCTCATGCATTCATATTGATTCAACTAGCATTTGTTAATAAATTCAAGTGATTTGTGACTAGATTCGAGCGGTTTGGTGGTAAATCCGCGAGGTAAAGCGATAGTTGAGGATTAAGTGGATTTCAAGGCTTTGAGGTAAGTGTTTGGTTTAACTCTAGCTTGAGGGAATAGGAGTTGAGTCTTGTTGCTAATGTCAAGCCCCAAATTCGTGGGACATGACCGGCGCTCGACCGGGTATCCCCGGTAAAGCGGACCTGGGTGCCTTTCCTATCCCACGCGTAACCCGTATTTTCATTACCCATTAATCAAAGGGAATAGTCACTTATAATTAAAATACCATTTTTACAAAACACACATAGTCACTTAATGAGGTTTACAACTTTCATCGCCCAATATACAACACACATATTTACATAAGTTCGCAACCCACATTTACTGTCCACGGAGCCTCTAAAAGTATAACAGGATAATACAATATTTTCTCGTAACAAGGCTCCAGCTATACCTTATACAAAATCAAAATAAAACTTCGAACACAAGCGGCCTGAGCCACGCAGGGCCCCGAGAGGAGTGGGGCTCACCAAAAAGCTGATGGAAGACGAAGGGGGAGATACGATCTATGGGCTGGAGTACCTGCTGCGGATCCACCTACAATCATAACATGAATGTAGCGCCCCCGAAAAAAGGGACGTTAGTACATTTGAATTGTACTGGTATGTATAACAAACCTTTCCCTGAGTATTCTCAAGCCATACACAAGTAATGAACAATAGAAGGAAACAACAATTGAGTACACACAAGGAAGACAATCAAGGCAAACAAGTTAACAAACTCTCCTTTCCCCATCATCATTTCCACATTTTCAATTTCACAACATTCTCATATTTCATTTCAATAGTGATATCGATCACTTTCCACACTTATTACCTCGGCCACCCTTATCACCACAACCCACACCTTATTACTTTGTGTTGCGGCGCACAACCCGATCCCACCGAGCAATCACAATTCACAAAACAATACCACGACAATAATAATTTACAAGGATAACCACAACAAGTTTTAAGAACAACAACTATAATTCCCAATAACAACAGCAACACAACTCACAAAAGGTTTAGGAGACTATCCATACAATTTCCATCTTTTTCAATAACCCGTTATACCATTTAGATCACAACAATAGTTTATTGTCATTTACTTGCACAATCACATCGGATGTCTTAACCAACAATACATAAGGCACAATATTTACATGAATTCACAAATAGTTCACACAATGTAAACACATCCTGTTCACAAGAGTTTAACTTCACAACTAATTCATGGAGGTATCACGTACCAAGTATTGAACACCAAGCAAGGCAATTTTACAAAGGTTAAGGTTAGCCATACATACCTGGAGCAAAATCCCTTTTTTATTTCTACTTCCAATTTAACATAAATCTAGCACTGTCAATATAGTGCACAAATTAATACACATTTCTTAGAATCAAAGTTCACAATCACTACTTGAACGTATTTAGGTTATCAACCCTCCCTTAAATAATTCTTTATCCCCACCTAATTACTATTACTAGATTTTAGGTTTTAAAGAACATGCATGTGTATTTAAACTTCAATTTTCAAGGATCAGTTCATGAGAATTCCCCTTTTTATTTTAAGATCAATGAAAAAGGGTTGGGGATTCTACTTGCAAGAGTGGAGATAAAGAAAAGTAGTTGGAATTTTCCGGGCTTAGATGAATTTCCAAAATCAGTTGAAGAGGATGAGACTTTCTCTCTCAAGAACCCTCTCTTCCTTCTCTCTAGTTTTATCCAGAAAATGTGTAAAAATAAAGTGTTGGGGTGTTTTATTGAAGAAGAGATCAGGTTGAAAAATTAGAAAAATCTGTAGCTGAGTCGGGTCTGTGGTCGCACTCTGCGATCGCAGAGTGGAAATGCGGTCCGCATAATGGACCGCAGAAGTGCTCCTAAAATCTGACCTTTCTGCCTAGGTTTGCGACAGAAATGCGGTCCGCATTTCTGTTCTGCGGTCGCATAATGCGCCGCAGAATTGATCTTCACAATTCCTTGAGAAATTTATGCGATGGTTATGCGGTCTGAATATGGATTATGCTATCGCATAACGGACCGCATTTTCAACATCAATTTCGACTAATTCACTGGTTAACTCTGCGGCAGAAATACGGTCCGCATACCTGATCTGCGACCGCATAATGGAATTTTCTGGAAAATTTTGATTCTTGATTTATAAGTGCGAAATCGGTAAAAAGGGTCCGGACCACGGCGAGCTTGGTCGCCGCGAAAAATCTTACACATTCCTAACACATATTCGGATCTTGGCACTATAAGCTACTAGGTTTTAAGCACAAAATTTTTACGGGACCTTACATCCTCGCCCACTTAAAATCATTCGTCCTCGAATGAGGATTTTTTTGAAAATCAGTTGGTTTGAAAACATGATATGCAGACTCTCAAAATTTTCACTAACTCCCATATTTTTAGAAAAAATTTCGCCAAAGTTTCCTTTGTATTATGGACATATCTACCTGTCAGGGAGCCCCCGAAACATATTTTCAAACACCATTACCCAATTCCTATCATCCCTACAATGGCGTACAATTCATTACCTCAACAGTTGCACATATTCAATCACTTGACGAACGTTTGCAAGTAGTTTGATTACTACAATGAGTCCCATATACTTTAACCTCTTTGATTCACTATACACACGTAAATTAATTATTACCAACCTATACTATCATAAGTCAATTACTTATCACAGGAGTTCTTACAAAACTTTTTATTTACCAAGAAGGGTTTGCATATGACTCAAATAATCACAACCCATACAATTTCGGCACAACTTGAAGAATTCCAATAGTAAAGCATTTAGGGGAGATATGGGTTGTCTTTGCACCAAATGGAACACAACATCAGTTTGCTTAGAGATAAAAGTTCGCACGATCACTACTAGACTTGTTCAAACAGATGGGGATATTTTTTTTTAATTACATCTTTCACTTTTCATGTGGCTTCCTCAACTCGATAAAGCACCACAATAATTATACATCGATGAAAAGGACCTCAGCATTACAAATACTACTTTATCGTGATGATACCTGGGCATAGACCACACATTTTTAAATCATAACACCAAGAAGGTACCTTTCAAATCAAAACCAACTGCTATGCAATCAAGAGAAAATATTTTATCTCCACAATACTCTCGGCCTTCAATGGCCTCTTATATCTACACACTTCGCCAGAACACATTCACATGAACAATTACACATTCCTAACACAGTGAACGAAGATAACAATTAGATATCTCGCATAAGCTAACTATCATTATCTTCACCTTTAATAATTTCCACCATAATGGTACACAATTGATCTCCACTTACTTTCTTAGACATAGACATGTGAATCCACAGAATATATGGCAACAACCATGGGAACACTTCATACTCCAAGTGCGGCCTACTGTGGGATAAACTTATGCTACCTTTATTATCAGCTCACATACATATTCAGGGGAAAATATTGACAATAGCCTGCTCACCCTCCAAACTCTAAATCTCGAGGCGAACACCTACACTAAACCCTCGATGACTTTCAACAATTACCCTAGGATATGCTATCATAAACTGACCATAAAATTACTTATCAAATATATATGTGATCACACTATGAAGCTTCATCTTTGACTCGTCTGAACTTACAACACTCAATGGATCTAATACAATGAGGAATAACAGAGTTCAAGATCGGACTGGAGTTATTCAGGAATCCATTTAGGCACTGAGCAGAGCATTCCATGAGGTTACATACTAAGAGACATGAGTATTTCTATTAATGATGCTTATATGGTCAATCATTGTGATGACATCAACTATTAGACAATTAAAGCATCGGGGTCACTCGTACACTGGCAATAGGAACCATTAAGGAGGAATATTCAAGTACGTGACCCAGTCGTTTCCTGGAGTGTAGGGAAAATCCAGGTATCAAGAATGAGAATACTCTGGCACCTTGAATGTGATACGGGTTTCAAAATACATGCAGTCGAATTACACTCTTAACATTACTTGACATACGAAATCTATGCCATAAGCCCGTGAGGATAAAAAGAAGTTGAACACTTATGAGATTCTCATATTTCAGACAGCTTAACCCTTCCTGATAATTGATCATATATGGGGAAACTAAAGATACGACCAAACTTATCTTTAAAATCGATATGCTCATGATATGTGCGAAAATCTGAGGTCATCTAATCTCATCCTTTTCTCAAGTAAAACCACATAGCTCGGACACCTAATTGTTGGGATGAAACCATGTACTGGTTAGAGGCGTTCTAATGGTTAACATGATGCTCCAGGGAGAAAGACAAATGACATTCCTATCCTCCCAAGGAGGTGTAATACCAAGGGTAGCAAAACTATCCTCACATGAAACTGACATAGTCAATTATTCTAGAAGTCGAGTGAGAAGAAAGCCACGTAACCCAACCAATCCGACCCATTTAAGACTTTACAAAAGGTATACACTTTGGTTTAAAATCATGGCAATTGAATCTTGAACTTCAAGGAAAATCATTACTTTTGAAACCCATGAGACAAGCCCTCATAGTCCAAGAAAATCAATAACAATGACGAGAAGGTGCTTAAAACCAGCACAAGTTGGTATAGAACAAGGCTTCAAAGTGCCCACATGGATAATTTTAAAAGAATGAGCCGTCGTAATGCATTTATCAGGAATAAGTAACCTAGGTTATCTAGTCACAGGGACAAGCAGAGCAGGTAAATGATCGTTAGAAGAGCATCTACAAGGAGTACCAGCATAACTTATTCATTCTAACAAAAGGAATAAGGCCCCACCCTTGATGCTATAAGACTTTCTCTTTTGATGCCATGAAACATAAAATGTGTTTTTTACAATGAGAGTTATCAGATGAAAATAGATGGTAAGGCAGCACAACTAAGAGTACCACTTGGAATTGACAAGCTTAAACAGAGTTGAAGACATTAGATGTCTGTAGAAAAGGGGAAATTTACCCACTCTTAGGGCGCTCGTTGAGTACATAAAAGTAAGGTTAATTAAATCTGATCATATCACTGGATAACTAGTCGAGACATCGAGATAATATCATATCGAAGATTACGGTTAAACAACACATGATGCAAGACAAATGAAAAGAAAGGGAAAGAGCCTTATGGAAGCAACCTTTACATTGTAACCACTAGGAACGATGGTAATATAAAGCGATTATAAGAGCTACATTATTTTGAAAGAAGTTCTCTCTATGTAGTCACGTGATGTATAGCTCCAGAATTCAAAAATCCAATTATATTTAGCAGATCTACTTCATAATGATGCTCTACAACACACTTCTATACAACCGGCTATTACGAGCCATATTGGGAGATGTTATAAGACATGACCGAGAGAAAGGCTTTAACATATGAATGTGTTACTAGGTGTATTTCTCTTTGGTCAACCCAAAACCTATTGGCAAGAGGTAGTCTAATAAGCAGATCGTTGGACTAGCACATGTGTAGATAATCCATTATCGAGAGGAGATCATTCGATCTCAGCAATTGCGACATGCTATCAACCCTTGATGAACTTGAAGTGATATGGGAACCCAATGAGATAGTATAGAATAATCATGTAAGGTTTGCTGACGTTCTTAATGACTTCTTCATAGATTTTAACTTGGGAACCACCCAGGTGCTAATTAAAGACAGAAAAATATGAGAAACTGGCGTTGTGCTATAATAACCCCCAAAAGTGTGCTTGGTCTTGACGGAGAGCCTAGCAAGGGTCCTTACGAGACAGAAAGCGTTACAATGACTCAAAGAAGGATATGTTCTGTCATGGTTATCGAACAAGTGTGGGAAAACTAGCAGAATGAATTCACTAACTAAAGAACACAATTAACACATGTCATGGAGGTGTAAAGAGGAGATAAACTTTTGTTGTAAGTAGGACACACTTCTGCTATATTAGCCCCCAACTGCAATATACGACCATGCCATGAGCAACCACAATACCAAGACAAGGTGAGCTACTTACTGCGGGATGTCCCAAGTGGACACGAAAGTTATGCCGACACATGATCTTCATATGACGTGGACGTGAGGATCTAAATTTTCAGAGAGACTTTGTATTCATGCACACGGTGACCATTTCGATTGACATGCACTCATGTGAGGTGTTAAGGTATGCTCTTATGTTACTAGGTAGTGAGAAGCTTTCATGTTGGTATTCGAAGAGAGTAGATTGACTGTTCAAGTCATATAAGCCATATACAAAACTGAGTAGAAGAGTGACTCAAGAAGGATCGCAATGCCGGGATGCTTTGCATGGAACTTGACACCACATAGGCAAACTTTATGACGGCGCATGTATAGGCACAAGCGAGTAGATTTTGTCCATTTAAATAAAAAGATTCTGTAAGAAATTCATCGGATATAATCCCTTTGTGAGAATTTTAGGAAAACCAAGTGGGAAATATCAATCCTAGAGTTATAACTCAATTCAAGTGCATAATTATAGAACTTAACCTCACAAGAATATAAATAAAATAATTCATAAGGGAGTATTTTCACAAATAGTGCATCTCGTTCAAAACAGTCGATACACGCAATGTTTTGTTATTGAACACCTTGTTAAGACCAAATTTATGAGAACTCTTCAATATGGATGTACATATACAATAAGTTGAAATTCTGATTTGACTCACTTAACGACGTTAGGTTGGTAGGGAACTAGCTTAATCGATACCCCAAGACTCCACATCTCTAATGTACGTAGGTCACAGGCTGACATACAACATGATTTGATGGTGCATAGACATCAATTGGGACAAGGACACTCCCTTCTTAGCGATATGTTTTACCAAACTATCCATATCTCAATACATTCTCCTAACAAGTCCTTGGGCAATCCCCTCGGACTCAATGGTTGGATCAATCCCTCCCTATATGCTTCAGATTCGCAGATTATGGCATCAAGGTTCCTAATATTGAGAATAAGACTTAGAGAGGAAATTAGCTCCCTAACTTGAGCTCCATTGCACGATTGGAGTATCAAAGAAGAGTGAAATTCCTAAATGTCTGAGTAGCCTCCAACTTATAGATGTGGTCGACAACACACCGATAAGAAGGACTCTACTAGACAAGGCTCCTAGACATCCTAGGACACTTTAAAACCTTAGGCTTTGATACCAAGTTTTTCCCGCCCCAAATTCGTGGGACATGACCGACACTCGATCGGGTATCCCAAGTCAAGCGGACCTGGGTGCCTTTCATTTCCCACGCGTACCCCGTATTTTCATTACCCATTAATCAAAGGGAATAGTCACTTCTAATTAAAACACCATTTTTACAAAACGCACATAGTCACTTAATGAGGTTTACAACTTTCATCGCCCAATATACAACATACATATTTACATAAGTTCGCAACCCACATTTACTGTCTACGGAGCATCTAAAAGTACAACAGGATAATACAATATTTGCCGGTAACAAGGCTCCGACTATACCTTACACAAAATCAAAATAAAACTCCGGACACAAGCGGCCTGGGCCACGCAGGGCCCCGAGAGGAGTGGGGCTCACCAAAAAGCTGATGGAAGACGAAGGGGGAGCTACGATCGGTAGGCTGGAGCACCAGCTGCGGATCCACCTACAATCATAACACGAATGTAGCGCCCCCGGCAAAAGGGACGTCAGTACATTTGAATTGTACTGGTATGTAAAATAAACCTTACCCTGAGTAACCTCAAGCTATACACAAGTAATGAACAATAGAAGGAAGCAACAATTGAGCCCACACAAGGAAGACAATCAAGGCAAACAAGTTAACAAACTCTCCTTTCGAAATCACCACTTCCACATTTTCAATTTCACAACTTTCTCATATTTCATTTCAATAGTTATATTGATCACTTTCCACCCTTATTACCTCGGCAACCCTTATTACCTCGGCCACCCTTATCACCACAACCCACATCTTATTATTTCGTGTTGTGGCGCGTAACTCGATCCTACCGAGCAATCACAATTCACAAAACAATACCACAACAACAATAATTTAAAAGGATAACCACAACAACTTTTAAGAACAACAACCACAATTCCCAATAACAACAGCAACATAACTCACAAAAGGTTTAGGTGACTATCCATACCATTTCCATCTTTTTCAATAGCCCGTTATACCATTTAGATCACAACAATAGCTTATTGCCATTTACTTGCACAATCACATCGGATGTCTTAACCAACAACGCATAAGGCACAATATTTACATGAATTCACAAATAGTTCACACAATGTAAACACATCTTGTTCACAAGAGTTTAACTTCTCAACTAATTCATGAAGATATCACGTACCAAGTATTGAACACTTAGCAAGGCAATTTTACAAAGGTTAAGGTTAGCCATACATACCTGGAGCTGAATCCCTTTTTAATTTCTACTTCCAATTTACCAGAAATCTAGCACTGACAATATATTGTACAAATTAATACACATTTCTTAGAATCAAAGTTCACAATCACTACCCGAACGTATTTAGGTTATCAACCCTCCCTTACATAATTCTTTATCCCCACCTAATTACTCTTCCTAGATTTTAGGTTTTAAAGAAAATGCATGTGTATTTAAACTTCCATTTTCAAGGATCAGTTAATGAGAATTCCCCCTTTTATTTAAATATTAAAATCAATGAAAAAATGTTGGGGATTCTACCTGCAAGAGTGGAGATGAAGACAAGTAGTTGGAATTTTCCGCTCCTGGATGACTTTGGAAAATCAGTTGAAGAGGATGAGACTTTCTCTCTCAAGAAACCTCTTTTCCTTCTCTCTAGTTTTATCCAGAAAATATATAAAAATGAAGTGTTGGGTGTTTTATTGAATAAGAGATCGGGTTGAAAAATTAGAAAAATCTGGAGCCGAGTCGGGTCTGCGGTAGCACTCTACGATCGCAGAGTGGAAATGTTGTCCGCATAATGGACCGCAGAGGTACTCCAAAAATGTGACTTCTATGCCTGGGTTTGCGATAGAAATGCTGTCCGCATTTATGTTTTAAATTGACCTTCACAATTCCTAGAGGAATTTATTAAATGGTTATGCGGTCCGCAAATGGATTATGCGATCGCATAATGGACCGCATTTTCAACATCAATTTCGACTAACTCACTGGTTAACTCTGCGGAAGAAATGCGGTCCGCATACCTGATCTGCTACCGCTTTCTGGACCGCATAACAAAAAATTTTCTGGAAAATTTTGTTTCAAGATTTTTAAGTACAAAATCGGTAAAAAGGGTCCGGACCATGGCGAGCTTGCTCGCCGCAAAGAATCTTACTCATTTCTAACACTTATTAAGATCTTGGCACTACGAGCTACTAGGTTTTAAGCACAAAATTTTTACGGGGCCTTATATCCTCCCCCACTTAAAATCTTTCGTCCTCGAATGAGCATTTTTTTGAAAATCAGTTGGTTTTAAAAACATGATATGTAGACTCCCAAAAGTTTCACTAACTCCCATATTTTTAGAAAAAACTTTGCCAAAGTTTCCTTTGTATTAAGGACATATCTACCTGTCAGAGAGCCCCCGAAACATATTTTCAAACACCATAACCCAATTTCTATCATCCCTACAATGGCGTACAATTCATTACCTCAACAGTTGCACATATTCAATCACTTGACGAATTTTTGCTCGTAGTTTGATTACTACAATGAGTCCCATATACTTTAACCTCTTCGATTCACTATACACACATAAACTAATCATTACCAACCTATACTATCATAAGCCAATTACTTATCACAGGAGTTCTTACAAAACTTTTCATTTACTAAGAAGGGTTTGCATATGACTCAAATAATCACAACACATACAATTTCGGCACAACTTGAAGAATTCCAATAGTAAAGCATTTAGGGGAGATATGGGGGTGTCTTTGCACCAAATGGAACACAGCATCAGTTTTCTTAGAGAAAAAAGTTCGCACGATCACTGCTAGACTTGTTCAAACAGATGGGGATATTTTTCTTTCATTTCATCTTCCGCTTTCCATGTGGCTTCCTCTACTCGATAAAGCACCACAATAATTATACATCGATGAAAAGGACCTCGGCATTACAAATACTACTTTATTATGATGATACCTGGGCATGGACCACACATTTTTAAATCATAACACCTAGAAGGTACCTTTCAAATCAAAACCAACTGCTATGCAATCAAGAGAAAATATTTTATCTCCACAATACTCTCGGCCTTCAATGGCCTCTTATATCTACAGACTTCGCCAGAATACATTCACATGAACAATTACACCTTCCTAACACATATTCGGATCTTAGCACTACGAGTTACTAGGTTTTAAGCACAAAATTTTTACGGGGCCTTACAACTAATTGTTAAATGATCGAGTACAATGTATAGGCATGGTGACGAGTGTCACGCCCTAAAATTCGAGGAGCGCGACCGGCGCTCAACCTAGTAAACCTGATTGAGAAAGCCTGGCATGTTTCATACATACTACCCAACCCAACTCATAATTAAACATGGGATAGACTCCATTAATCAAATTCTATCAACATATAATTAACGATTTCCGTTTAATTTTCATTAGCAACTTCATTTCGCCACTTTAAGGGTATTACAAGTTATATACATCATTGCCAAACATCAATATTAATATTTTAATTTTCAATACCCGACACTACCCACAACCTATCTACGGAGCCTCTAAATATAACTGAAGAATAATACAGAAATGCCGACAACAAGGCTTCGGCTATACCTTACACAAATACAAAAATAAGACTCCGGGAAGAACAACGGCATAAGCCACGCAGTGCCCCGAGGGGAAAGGAGCTCACCAATATAGCTGACGGAAAGTGGAGTAGGTGCTACTACCAGTGGACTGGAGTGCCTACTATAGAACCACCTACAATCATAACATGAATGTAGCGCCCCCGGCAAAAGGGACGTCAGTACATTTGAATTGTACTGGTATGTATAACTAAACACCATTTTACTAGAAAGAACTATCAAACAGATACAAACAAATAATATGGGCAAATCAAAGAAGCAATTCATATAATCTTTCATACAATTTCCACAACATAGATTAGGGCATTTCTGTCACATGTTCACAATGCACTAGCTATTTATATCACTTTGTACCCCTCTTTAATTCACCACCTCCCACTACTCTAAGGTTTAACATGCATGCAAGGAATCCATTATTATACCCATGAATAACCTCATAGTGACCCCTTATATCTGAGAATAAAACAAACAAGAGTTGGGGTGATGAAGTATTACCTCTTGAGATGACGGTCTAGGGGTCTTCACTTGATTTTCTTCAAGGATTTAGCCATATCTTGTGGATTAATTTGATAGGAAGACTTTCCCTCTTTAAGAACCCTCTCTCTCCCTCTAGAAATGCTCAGAAGAATGCTTAAAATGAGCTATAACACCGGATATTTCGATGTGGAAGTCGGTTTAAAAATTAGAAAATTGGAGCCCCGAGTCAAATATGCGATCGCATTTGTGATCGCAGAGTAAACATGCAGTCCGCATAATGGACCGCAAAATGCCCCCCAGAAACTGGACACTCTGACTGAGTCTGTGGTAAGAATGCGGTCCGCATTCATGCTCTGCGGTCGCAAAGTGCACTACAGAACTGACCCTCGCAAAATTCAAAGGAAAATATGCGACGACTATGCGGTCCGCATTTCGATTATGCGACCCCATTTTGACCGCATAACTTACTTTAATTTTAACCAACATTCTGACTCACTCTGTGGCAGATATGCGGTCCGCATTCCTAATTTGTGGCCGCATTCTGGACCGCATTTCTTGTATTTTTCTGGAAACTTATTCTTGACTTTTTAATGCATTATTCAATCCAAAAAGGTCCGCGCCGAGTCAAATAAGGAGCATTTCATGAGGTTATATGCTAAGAGACACAGAAGAATACTTCTAACAATACTGACGTTGTTAATTATTATGAGGACATCAATTATTAGACAAATAACTCATCGGGGTAACTCGTACATTGGCAATAGGAACCACTAAGGAGGAATACTCGAGTACGTGAACCACTCTAGAGTGTAGGGAAAATCCGTTTATCAAGAATAAAAATACTCTGGCACCTTGAATGTGATACGGGTTTCAAAATACATGCTGTTGAATTACACTCTTAACATTACTTGACACACGAAATCTATGCCACAAGCCCGTGAGGATGAAAGGAAGTTGAACGGTTATGATATTATCATATCTCAGACAGTTTAACCCTTCCTGATAATTGATCATATATGAAGGAACCAAAGATACGACCAAATTTGTCTTTCAAATTGATATGCTCATGATATGTGCAAAAATCTGAGGGCATCTAATCTCATCCTTTTTTCAAGTGAAACCACATAGCTCGGACATCTAGATGTTGGGAAGAAATCATGTACTGGTTAGAGGCGTTCTAATGGTTAACATGATGCTCCAGGGAGAAAGAAAAATGACACTCATATCCTCCGAGGGAGGTTTAATACCAAGGGTAGCAAAACTATCCTCGCATGAAACTGATATAGTCGATTATTCTCGAAGTCGAGTAAGAAGAAAGTCACGTAACCCAACCAATCCGACCCATTTAAGACTTTGGAAAAAGGTATACACTTTGGTTTGAAATCATGGAAATTGAATCTCGAACTTTAAGGAAAATCATTACTTTTGAAACCCATGAGACAAGCCCTCGTAGCCCTAGAAAATCAATAACAATGACGAGAAGTTACTTATAACCATTACGAGTTGGTATAGAACAAGGCCTCAAAGTGCCCACATGGATAAGTTTAAAAGAAGGAGCCGTGTGTAATGCATTTATCAGGAATAAGAAATCGAGGTTATCTAGTCACATGGACAAGCAGAGCAGGTAAATGATTGTTAGAAGAGCATCTACAAGGAGTACCAACATTATTTATTTATTCTAATAAAAGGAATATGTCCCCACCCTTGATGCTATAAGACTTTCTCTTTTGATGCCATGAAACATAAAATGAGCTTTTACAATGAGAGTTATCAGATGAAAATAGATGGTAAGGCAGCACAACTAAGATCACCACTTGGAATCGACAAGCTTAAACAGAGTTGAAGACATTAGAAGTCTCTAGAAAAGGGGAAATTTACCCACTCTCAGGGCGCTTGTAGAGTACATAAAAGTAAAGTTAATTAAATCAGATCATATCGTTTGATAACTAGTCGAGACATCGAGGTAATATTGCATCGAAGATTATGGGTAAACAACACACAATGCAAGACAAAAGAAAAGAAAGGGAAAGAGCCTTATGGAAGTAACCTTTACATTGTAACCACTATGAATGGTGGTAATATAAAGCAATTATAAGAAACTACATTTTTTTTTAAAAAAAGGCTCTCTATGTAGTCACATGATGTATATCTTCATAATTCAAAAATCCAATTATATTTAGCAACTCTACTTCATAATGAAGCACTACAACACACTTCTATGCAACTAGCTGTTACGAGCCATATTGGGAGACATTATAAGGCATGACCGAGAGATAGGCTTTTACATATGAATGTGTCACTAGGTGTATTTTTCCTTGGTCAACCCAAAACCTATAGGTGAGAGTTAGTTTGATGAGCCGATCATTGGACTAGCACATGTGTAAATAATCAATTATCGAGAAGAGATCATTCGATCTTAGCAATTGCGACATGCTATCAACCCTTGATGAACTTGAGGTGATATGGGAACCCAATGAGATAGTATAGAATAATCATGGAGGGTTTGTTGATGTTCTTAATGAGGTCTTCATCGATTTTAACTTGGGAACTACCCAGATGCTAATGAAAGATAGAAAAACATGAGAAACTGGCGTTGTGCTATAATAATCCCCAAAGGTGTGCTTGGTCTTGACGGAGAGCCTAGTAAGGGTCCTTACAAGATAGAAAGTGTTACAATGACTTATAGAAGGATATGTTCTCTCATAGTTATCGAACAAGTGTGGGAAAACCAGCACAATGAATTCACTAACTAAAAAAACACAATTAACACATGTTGTGGAGGTGTAAAGAGGAGATAAACATTTGTTATAAGTTGGACACGCTTCTGCTATATTAGCTCCTAACTGCAATATACGACCATGCCACGAGCAACCACAATACCAGGACAAGGTAAGCTGCTTACTGTGGGATGTCCCAAGTGGACACGAAGGTTATGGCGACACATGATCTTCTTATGATGTGCACGTGAGGATCTAAATTTTCAAAAAGACTTTATATTCATGCACACGGTGACCATTTCGATTGACATGCACTCATGTGCGGTATTAAGGTACGCTCTTATGTTACTAGGCAGTGAGAAGCTTTTGCGTTGGTTCTCGCAAGAGAGTAGATTGACTTTTCAAGTCACATAAGCCATATACACAACTGAGTAAAAGTGTGACTCGAGAAGGATCGCAACGCTGGGATACTTCGCATGGATCTTTGCACCACATAGGTAAATTTTTACGACGGTGCATGTAGGGACACAAAAGAGTAGATTTTGTCCAATTAAATAAAAGCTTCTGTAAGAATTTCATCGGATATAGTACCTTGGTGAGAATTTAGGAAAAGCAAGTAGGAAATATCAATTCAAGAGTTATAACTCAATTCAAGGGCATAATTATAGAACTTAATTCCACAATTATGTAAATAAGAGAATTCATAATAAAGTGGGTTCACGAATAGTGCATCTCGTTCAAAAGAGTCGATATACGCAATGTTTTGTTATTCAACACCTTGTTATGACCATATTTCTGAGAACTCTTCAATATGGATGTACATATACAATAAGTAGAAATTCTAATTTGACTCACTTAATGGCGTTAGGTTGATAGGGCAATAACTTAATCGATACCCCTCGACTCTACATCTCTAATGTACATAGGAAGCATATTAATATAACATATGATCTGATAGTGCAGAGACACCAATAGGGACAAGGACACTCCCCTCTTAGAGATATGTTTTTACCAATCCATCCACATCTCAATACATTCTCCTAACAAAGCCTTGAGCAATCCACTCGGACTCAATGGTGGGATCAATCCCTCCTTACATGCCTCAAATTCGCGGATTATGGCATCAAGGTTACCAATCTTGAGAATAAGACTTAGAGAGAAAATTAGCTCCCTAACTTGAGCTCTATTACACGATTGGAGTATCAAAGAAGGGTGAAATTGCTAAATTTCTGAATAGCCTCCAACTTATAGATGTGGTCGACAACACACCGATAAGAAGGACTCTACTAGACACGGCTCCGAGACATCCTATGACACTTTAAAATGATAGGCTCCAATACCAAGTTTGTCATGCCCCAAAATCCGAGGAGTGCGACCGGCGCTCAACCGAGTAAACCCGACTGAGCAAGCCTGGCAGGTTTCATACATACTACCAAACCCAACTCATAATTAAATAAGGGATAGACTCCATTAATCAAATGCTATCAACATATAATTAACGATTTCCATTAGCAATTTCATTTTGCCACTTTAAGGGTATTACAAGTTATATACATCATTGCCAAACATCAATATTTCTATTTTAATTTCCAATACCCGACACTACCCACAACCTGTCTACGGAGCCTCTAAATATAACTGAAGAATAATACAGAAATGCCGGCAACAAGGCTCCGACTATACCTTACACAAATACAAAAATAAGACTCCGGGAAGAACAGCGGCATAAGCCACGCAAGGCCCCGAGGGGAAAGGAGCTCACCAATACAACTGACGGAAAGTGGAGGAGGTGCTACTACCGGTAGACTGGAGTGCTTGCTATAGAACCACCTACAATCATAACACGAATGTAGCGCCCCCGGCAAAATGGACGTCAGTACATTTGAATTGTATTGATATGTATAACTAAACACCATTTTACTAGAAATAACTATCAAACAGATACAAGCAACTAATATAGGCAAATCAAATAAGTAATTCATATAATCTTTCATACAATTTCCACAACATAGATTAGGGCATTTCTATCACATGTTCACCACTGTTCTCATTACCACCGCCATCTCTAGTGGAGTCCGGTCACAACCCGACCGGCTAGGTCACCTCATTGGAGGCATTACTTTAATTCAATATGTCATTTCCCCTTATTCGGAATTCAATATCAGCACATTATCACCATGTGTGCAGCATGGTATCCGATCACGACCCGATCGGCTAGGTCACCTCATTGGAGGCATTACTCCATTCTCATTAGTCAACAACTTCAATTCTTTATTCCACACATATCATAACAATTCCTGGGCACTCATGGCTACCATCATCACATCGTTTTCCCTTTCCAATATTCGTTTTACAAGTTGTGATCATAGACACATATATCAAAGATAATTCAAGTTGCAATCACAGGTAGTGAGCACATAGCTAGCATGAACAGTTCTTTGTTTCAATTTTGGGTTATAGCCCAAGTATTTCAACACATAACTGTTCTTTTCATCATTATCTAATTATCAAGATTGGTACATTATTCACATTGAGGCACATCCTTCACGAATATGTATAGATATATGCAAATCAATTAATGCGTAGTAATAATCAATACACTACCCAATTCAACTCTTACCATACTTTCGTAAATGACGACGGAGCTCAATTTCTAATAAAAGGGGAGTTTTAGCCATACATATCTCAATAAAGCTTTCCTTACTCTTTTACAAATTTTCAGAAATCTTAGCACTACGATCTATTGAGTAAAAATTAGAAATTAAATCGAGAATTAGAGATGAGATTGAGACTCTAGCTTGGTTCAAGCATACTGACAAACCCTAGAGGTGCAATATGATCTTAGGCCCCTTTTTGAGAGCAATTTATATCACTTTGTGCCCCTCTTTAATTCACCACCTCCCACTACTCTAAGGTTTAACATGCATTCAAGGAATCCATTGTTATACCCATGAATAACCTCACTAGTGACCCCTTATATCTGAGAATAAAACAAACAAGAGTTGGGGTGATGAAGTATTACCTCTTGAGATAAAGTTCTAGGGGTCTTCACTTGATTTTCTTCAAGGATTTAGCCATATCTTATGGAGTAATTTGATGGGAATACTTTCCCTCTCTAAGAACCCTCTCTCTCCCTCTAGAAATGCTCAGAAGAATGCTTAAAATGAGCTATAACACAGGATATATCGATGTAGAAGTCGGGTTAAAAATTAGAAAATTGGAGCCCCGAGTCAAATATGCGATCGCAAAGTAAACATGCGGTCCGCATAATGGACTGCAAAATGCACCCAAGAAACAGGACACTCTTACTGAGTCTGCGGTAAGAATGCGGTCTACATTCATGTTCTGCGGTCACAAAGTGCACCGCAGAAATGACCCTCGCAAAATTCAAAGGAAAATATGCGATGACTATAGGGTCCTTATTTCGATTATGCGACCGTATTTCGACCGCATACCTGACTTCAATTTTAACCGATATTCTGACTCACTCCGCGGCAGATATGCGGTCCGCTTTCCTGATTTGCGGCCGCATTCTGGACCGCATTTCTTGCATTTTCTGGAAATTTATTCTTGACTTTTGAATGCATTATTCAATCCAAAAATGTCTGCGCTGCAGAGAGCAAGCTCGCCGCGAAGTGTATTTATGAATTGCTAACACATGCTCCTAACTTGGCACCATGGGATCCGGGTTTTCGAGTAGAGATTTCACGGGGCCTTACAACGAGTATCTATATATTGGTGTCTAGTATGACTATGAGTCCTTATAATGTGATTATCATGACTTGGTTGTGAATTTCGTGTTTACCGAAGGGTTCCCATATATTGTGAATAACATGTGAACGATGATATGATCATTTGATTCCTAGGAGCTTTGGCTCGAGTTGTGATACGAATATTGAAAGTATATGAAATGACTTGATTCTTTAGAGCGTTGGCTCAAAATTGGTAAAGTGGATTATAACATAAGAGAAAGTAAGAAAGAGAAAGTGTTGTTGATTATTCCCTTGTCGAGACGTTTGGTTGAACTTGTTGGTCTCTTTCCCTTGCCGGGATGTCTTCAATTACTTGCTTATTTTTTTTATGCCCCTCAATTATGACTATTTGTTTGGGGAAGCCTGACTGTTAAAAGACATGGATCGGGTTGCATGCCGCAACAAGAATATATGAGGATCGGGTTGCACGCCGCAACATTGATAAATGATGAATGAGATGGATCGGGTTGCACGCCGCAACAGTGGTATTGTGGATCGGGTTGCACGCCGCAACAGTTAGTGTTACAAATGTGTTTATATTGAGAATTGGTTCCTTATTTACGATGAATCTAAGATGCTTTAGATTGTTACTTTGGGTGACTGTTAATATTGTATCTCCCCATAGCATGTTTCCCCTCCATGTTGTTAACTGCCTTGTATTCGATTTCCACTGTATATTTATAACTACTCAGGCTTATGTGGTGTCCAGTATAGCCTCGTCACTACTTCGCCGGGTTTAGGCTAGACACTTACCAGCATATGGGGTCGGTTGTGCTGATGCTACACTTATGTGCATTTTGCACAGGTCCAGGTTCTGAGGAGCAGCAACAGTATTAGTACGGGAGCAGGCTTTCATCTTCACGAGACCGAGGTATCCTTGCAGGCGTCCGTAGGCCCGGCGTCTCTTCCTTATTTTCTCTTTTAGACTGTTGCCTCCTAGTTTTTGAGACAAACAGCTTATATATTTCTTTCAGACCCTTGTATTTAGTAAATTCTTAGCAGTTCGTGAGTAATGTGACACCAAATCTTGAGTAGAAGCTATTGTTGATTATTCCGCATTTTGAGTTTTCAGTTATTTATATTTTAAAGACTTCCGCTTTTAGTTAAATGACTCATTAATATTATTGTAGTTGGGCTGTTATCGGAAAAAGTTTAAATGCTTGGCTTGCCTAACTCTGACAGTAGGCGCCGTCATGACTCCCGATGATGGAAAATCCGGGTCGTGACAGTTAAAATAATTTTAAAAATAGCTAATAAAATGATAAAAAATGATTTTCAAGCATGAAGGTAATTTAAAATAATTATTCAATATTATAAAAATATAAAAAGTCAATTTCTGTATAGATAATGTAGTTATTCCTATGTAGGGGCTATATTTGAAAAATATGCAATTATAGTCTTAAACATCCAAATATAATTACGAAAAATACAATTAAAATGTTTGAATACTCATATGAATATAAATGATGAATTTAGATGATTGAATCATCATAAAATAATATAAGAGATAGTTTTGAATTTTTATGTAATCAAAAATGTATAAATAAATGGATTTAGGGCCTTTAAAAGCTATAGAAAAATTGTAAAACACTTATGCGTGTTTGTAAATACATGTACAATATTTTGAAAGTATTTATGCAAAAAATTTAAAATATATGAGGGAAAAATTCGGTATCAACATTTGCCCCTCTTTACCCGGGAAGGATGAAAGAGTTTTCGAGTAGACAAATGATATTCGACTTTGACCGAATGAGTGTTTTGAAAAATATTGGCCGAACCCTTGTCTCTGAGTTGCCTACATATCTGTGGTTTTATAGGAATCGCTCCATGTGTAGTTCTAGACGCACCGATAAATAAAGCTGATGGAGTTATTAATGGAACAGTAGGCAGTTTCAGTGAAGGTTCTTTTATGAAGGGTAATGTTGGATGGAGTTATGGTTGCGAGCCTTGAATGTAACAGATGTATTATAGGATAAATATCTAGAAAATCGCGGAGTAAGGTGGGTAATCGATGGGAATCGATTGTTATGGCAAAGTGAAAATGGCTTAAGCGGAAATCATAGTGAAGGTTGCTCCCGTTTGAGAAACGGTTACCCCTTGGATTACCTGCAAGACTTAAAACACAATTCATGCAAGCATATAGATGATGCAAATTCCTTTAGACCATGAAATGTTTGTCTTTGGACAGTCGGATGACGTCCTTAAACTATGATGTCGGGGACATGAATTGTGAGATAGGAGATTCGCAGGCCATAAAATGATATTCTCAGGCCATGAGGATGGTGCCATTGAACTATGACGCCTTTGAATAATGATGTGCAAGTATTAAGGGATCCTCGGGCCATGACATGGTGTCTTCAGTCTATGAGGATGATGCATTCACACTATGATGCCTTTGAACAGGTTATCTATATGTCAGCCGATGAAGTGCAGAGATATGATAAAATGATAGAGACAAAGCTTAGTCTCGTGCGGAGTTTGTGGTAGAGCATAGCCCGAGAGAAATAGTGCCAAGAATAGAGGAACATTCATGCAGGGAGGGACAATGCTTAGTCCCATGAGAAGGCAACGCTTAGCCTTATGTAAATATGGAGGCATGGCTTAGCCTCATGCAGAGAGAAGGAAACGTTAATCCTTATGCAAAATTTAAGACAAGTCTTAGTCTCATGCAGAGAGAAGGCAATGCTTGGCCTTATGAAAATATGGAAGCAGGTTTTAGCCTCATGCAATGGGAAGGCAATGCTTAGCCTTATGCAAAGATGGAGATAGGGCTTAGCCTCATGCATAAATTTGTGACATGGCTTAGTCTCAAGCAGAGAGAAATCAATGCTTGGCCTTATGCAAATATAAAGGCAGGGCTTAGTCTCATGCAAAGAGGAGGCAATGCTCAGCCTTACGCAATGGAGGCTGGACATAGCCTCATGCAAAGATTGGAGACAAATCTTAGTCTCATGAAAGAAGAAAGTATTGCTTAGCCTTATGCAAAATTTGAGACAAGGCTTAGTCTCATGCATAGAGAAGGCAATGCTTAGCCTTATGTAAATATGGAGTAGGGCTTAGCCTCATGCAAAGAAAAGGCAATGCTTAGCCTTATGCAAATATGGAGGCAGGGCTTAGCCTTATGCAAAGATTTGAGAAAGGGCTTAGTCTCATGCAGAGTGATGGCGATGCTTAGCCCTATGCAAATATGGAGCCAGGGCTTAGCCTCGTGCAAAGAGAAGCCAATGCTTAGCCTTATGCGAATGGGGAGGCAGGTTTTAGAATTTTGAGGGTCGTCCTTAAAATTCTGCCCCAGTTTGGTTAATGATCCTTCGGCTATTTACGAGTGACAAACTTGCTAAAAGTTCTCTGTAATTTTGAGAATATTTCTCAAAATTGTGCCCCAGTTTCTTAACCAATTTTTGACTATTTGGCATACAATGGCGTTGGCTGGACTTGATCCAGAATTTTGAGGGTCCTCCACAACACTCTGCCACAGTTTCTAGCTTGGGGGTAAAATGAAAATTTTATTATGATATGAGCGAATCTACAGGGCTGCCTACGTATCCCCTCTTTAATGGGAATAAGGTCAAGCGTAGTTCAATTACATTGAATGAAGGAATGTAAACAATCTAAAAATATTATCTCTTGACTACATCTGAATTGATTGGTTTTAACCAAACTTCTCTGTCTATTTCTGCAAGTATGAGTGATTCTCCTATTAGCACCCGGTGAACCATATAAGGACCTTTCTAGATGGGAGAGATCCCTTTGGCTTCATCTTCATATGGGAAGATCTTCTTCAATACTAGCAGCCCCGGTCAAACTGCCTTGGTTTGACCCTTTTGTTGAAAGCTCTAGACATACTATTATGATAAAGCTGACTGTGACATACTGCATTCAGTCTTTTTTCGTCTGTAAAGGCCAATTGCTTATAATAGCTCCTTATCCATTCTGCATCGCTGAGTTCAGATTCCTGTATGATTTTTAAAGAAGGGATTTCTACCTCGGCTGGAATGACAACTTTTGTGCCATAAACCAGTAAATAGGGAGTTGCCCCATTTGATGTGCGGACTATAGTGCAGTACAGGGCGAAGGGTAACTTCTCGTACCTTCTAGATATTCTTGTTAGTAGCTTCCACATCTCCATTCATTTGGGGTCTTTATGGTGTAGAGTTTTGTTCTTGATTTTGAAGGTTTCACACATGGCTCTCATCAGATCACTGTTGAGATTGGCGGCATTATCAGTGATAATGGACTCAGAAACTCCGAGTCAGCAAACAATACAATCCTTGACAAAGTATGCGATGACTTTCTTGGTTACAGCTTTGTAGGATGCATCCTCTACCCATTTTGTGAAGTAGTCAATGGCCATTAGAATAAACTTGTGCCCGTTTGTAGCACTAAGCAAGATCGGACCGATGACATCCATTCCCCTGGCAGCAAAAGGCCAAGGTGCACTTGTTGCATCGAGCTCATTAGGTGGTACCCTTATCATGTCTGCATGTACCTGACATTGGTGGCATTTCTGTATGCACCGGATACAATCTGTCTCCATGGTAATCCAAACATATCAAGGCCTGAGTATTTTCTTGGCTAGAACAAAACCATTCATATGTGGTCCATAAGTTCCGACAGGTATTTCTTCGAGCAATCGGGAAGCTTCCTTTGCGTCAACACACCTTAAAAACCCAAGATCAGGGGTTATCCTATACAGGGTCTCTCCACTTTGAAAGAAGTAATTGGATAACCTCCGCGGTGTGCACTTCTGAGTATGGTTCGTCTGTTTTGGCCATTCTTATTTCGCCAAATATTGCTTGAGGTCGTGAAACCAAGGCTTTCTATCTGTTTCCTCTTCAACATGAGCACAGTAAGTTGGTTGATTATGGATTCTCATCGGGATGGGATCCATGAAATTCTTGTCTGGGAGTTGTATCATTGATGCCAAAGTGGCTAGTGCATCTCCGAACAGATTTTAAATTTTGGGCACATAATTGAACTGTACCTCTGTGAATCTTTTCATCAATTCATGTACGTAATGCGTGTATTGTAGTATTTTGGTGTTTTCTCTTGCCCATTTTCCTTGAACCTGATGTACCAAAAAATCCGAATCACCGATTACCAGCATTTTTAGTATATTCGTATCGACGGCCAGATTGAGCCCGATGATGCAAGCCTCATATTCTGCTATGTTATTGGTGCATGGAAACCTAAGATTTGTAGATGTAGGGTAGTATTGACTTGCCTCTGATACCAAAACCGCTCCAATTCCCACTCGTTTGAAGTTTGCAGCTCCATCAAAGAACATCCTCCAACCGTCATAAGCCTCAGTAATGTCCTCTCTTACAAATGATACTTCTTCATCAGGAAAATAAGTTTTCAAAGGTTCATATTCTCCTTCTACATGATTTTTAGCTAGATGGTCTGCCAAAGTTTGTCCTTTGACCATTTTCTGAGTTATATAGACGATATTGAACTCACTTAACAGTATCTGCCACTTGGCTAACTTCCCAGTCGGCATGGGTTTCTAAATATATACATCAGAGGGTCCATCCTATATATAAGGTACGTGGTATATGCATAGAAGTAATGCCTCATTTTCTGAGACGTCCAAGTTAAAGCACAGCAAATGCATTCTAATAGAGAATATCGTGTTTCGTAAGGTGTGAACTTCTTACTCAAGTAGTATGTAGCTTGCTCCTTTTTCCTGTCTCATCATGTTGTCCCAAAACGCATCCAAAAGCTCCATCTAATACAGATAAATAGAGTAGTAAAGGTCTCCCTGGTTCTTGAGGGACTAGGACTGGTGGTGTAAACAAGTATTCCTTTATTTTGCCGAAAGCCTTCTGACAATCTTCGGTCAAACTTTTTTCAGCATCTTTCCTCAACATTTTTAAGATGGGTTCACATATAATTGTAGACTATGCTATGAAGCGACTGATATAGTTAAGACGTCCTAGGAAGGTCATCACGCCATTCTTGTTTTTTGGTGGCGGTAACTCTTGAATAGCCTTAACTTAGGATGGGTCCAACTCAATCCCTTGGCAGCCAACAATGAATCCCAGTAGCTTTCCTGCTGGAACCCCGAATGCATATTTTGTAGGGTTCAGCTGTAAATTGTACCTCATTAACTTGTCAAAGAACTTTCTCAAGTCTACTATGTGATATGCAACCCTCTTGGATTTGATAATGACATCGTCAACATACGTTTCTATTTCATTGTGTATCATATCATGGAAAATGGTTGTCATGGCTCTCAAGTAAGTAGCCCCAACATTCTTTAGACCAAATGACATCATCTTATAATAGTACACTCCACATGGTGTAATGAAAGTGGTTTTCTCTGCGTTTTCTTCATCCATCCAGATCCAGTAATAACCTACGAAGCAATCTACAAAGGATTGGAGCTCATGCTTAGAGAAATTCTCAATTAAGATGTGTATATTTTGTAGTGGAAAGTCATCCTTGGGACTTGCTCTATTTAAGTCTCGATAGTCAACACATACTTTGACTTTCCCATCTTTATTCGAAACTGGTACAATGTTGGCTAGCCAGGTTGGATACTCGACTACCCTGAGGACTTTGGAATTGATTTGCTTAGTGACTTCCTCCTTGATTTTTTGGCTCATATCTGGTTTGAACTTTCTGAGGCTCTGTTTCACCGGCGGACGCATTGGATTGGCAGGCAACTTGTGAACCACTATGAATGTGCTTAGACTGGTTATGTCATCATATGTTTCCCTTAAGCGAATGTACTCCTCCTTCTCTGTAGGTGATAAGTGAATGCTTATGCGAGTCTCCTTGATGATTTTGGCATCTCCCAAATTTACTGCTTTGATTTCGTCCAGGTTGGACTTAGGCTTATTCTCAATGTTCTCAACCTCCCTGACAATTTCCTTAGGTATTTCATCCTCTTTTTCTGAGTCACTATCCTTATTTTGTGTTGTTTCATTACATGTCACAATCATCGGTTCATTAGGAAAAGTAATAATAACGCTTTAGAAAGAAAAGTATAAAAGAAAATAATCAATAATAAATAGCAATGCATTGATTAGAAATTGAAAACATCAAAAACAAGTACGGCTCAATAAATCGAGCAATTATCTTTAAAACAAAATTACTAAAAATATCTTAAATGCCTAACATGGCTATAGAAACAAATTAGGCTAATTGCCAAGCTGCCCAGGAGCTCGGCGAGCCCGGGATGTTGTGGAAGACAAATTCTTGAGAACGGCTCCTTTCTCCATGGTCTGAATGGTGAGGCCTTCTTGCTCCTCATCCTCAATTATCGCTCTGCTGTCACGCCCCAAATTTGAGGGACATGACCGGCGCTTGATCGGGTAGCCCCAATCAAGCTGACCTGGGTGCCTTTCCTAACCCACGTGTTAGCCCTGTATTTTTCATTACTTATTAACCGAAGGATTAAGCAGTTCATAATTGAAATCACACTTTTTCAAACATTCCCAACATGCTTAATTACTTAACAAATTTACAACTTACAAGGCCCGACATATATCTACATAAGTCCATAATCCCACGTTTTCTGTCTACGGAGCCTCTAAGATATGACAGGGATAATACAATACTTGCCGGTAACAAGGCTCCGGCTATACCTTACACAAAACCAAAATAAGACTCCAAAATAGAAGTGGCATGAGCCACGCAGGGCCCCGAGAGGAAAGGGGCTCACCAAACGGCCAGTGGAAGAAGAAGGAGTGCTACTACCGATGAACTGAAGTACCTGCTACGAATCCACTTACAATCATAACACGAATGTAGCGCCCCCGGCAAAAAGGGACGTCAGTACACTAGAATTGTACTGGTATGTATAAACAAGCTTTGTCCTAAGTAAACTCAAGCCATAGAGAAGTAAGCCACGGTAATAGAGACAATGAACAAATACATAAGAATTAACAAGTCAAGCCAACCAAGTCTTCCGACACCTAGCTTTGTTTC
>MU786899.1:2327-44971 GCA_026770625.1 Nicotiana glauca | reverse complement strand
TCCTACTTCCAATTCACCCAATAATCTAGCAGCGTCAATTTAGGTCACAAGTTACACATATATCTTAGAAACAAAATTCACAATTACTATTCGGGCTTATTTGGGTTATCGAGCACCTCCCCTTAATTCTACCCATTTCCATTTTACTAATCTTTAGGTATAAAGAACATGCATGAGTGTTTTGACTTCCCTTTTCAAGAATTAATGCATAGAAATCCCTGCTTCTATTAGAATCTGAAAATCAAGGGAAAAAGGGTTAGGGATTTTTACCTGTAGAAATGGAGATGAAGACACTAGCTTTAGAATTTTTCGGACCAAGCAATTTGAAGAACAATTTTTGAAGAAGATGAACTTTTCCCTCAAGAATCTCTCCTCCCTCTCTCTTATTTTGTTCAGAGAATGTGTAAAAATGAGGGGTTAGGGCGTTATATTAGAAAGGGGGTCGGGTTTTAAAAGTAGAAAAATAGAAGCCCGGGTGAGATCTGCGGTCGCATCTGCGATCGCAGAGCAGACATGCGGTCCGCATAATGGACTGCAGAATTGCTCCTCAAAAACCAAATGTTCTGACACGATCTGCGACAAGAATGCGGTCTGCATTCATGTTCTGCGGTCGCATAATGCGCCGCAGAATTGACCGCATTTTAGGTTCAATTTTTGACAAATCTTCGGTTACACTCTGTGGTAGGAATGCGGTCCGCATTTCGATTCTGCGATCGCAGAATGGGCCGCATTTTTGACATCATCTTAGACCAATTTTCTGCTTCACCCTGCGGTAGGAATGCGGTCCGCATAGCTGATCTGCGACCGCATTCTTGACCGCAGAATTGACAATTTTTTGGAAAAATTTATTCTTTTGATTTTTAAAGCTTAAATCACCCCCGAGGGTCCGAACCGCGGTGACACATTCCTAACACAATATTCGGACCTTGACACTATGAGCTACTAGGTTTTAAGCACAAAATTTTACGGGGCCTTACAACTGCAATCCATGTCCTCATCCTCTACAAACAAATCCCTCATCACAACTAGAGCTTCTTCCTCTGTCCTTCCCCATGTTGTATTATCCTGGTGAAAAGTCTGACCTAGATGTGGCACTGGTAGCTCAAGAGGGTAATAAGTACCGCGGCATAGAGGCAACCAATCATCATACTCTT
The DNA here is from genome assembly GCA_026770625.1 of Nicotiana glauca. NCBI lineage: Eukaryota > Viridiplantae > Streptophyta > Magnoliopsida > Solanales > Solanaceae > Nicotiana > Nicotiana glauca. The sequence goes on along the minus strand of MU786899.1, from coordinate 43,817 downwards.
GCCATGTATACAAATATTTGATCTCGAAAGTTGTAGCATGACGTTTCAGCTATATTGGTTTAGTAATGCCCTAGAGATTCTTCCCAAACCCCTCGCCGGTTTCATATCCAGACCGTACTAGTATGCTTTCCATTTTGTTACTCCACAATTTTTATTTCTCAACTGTATTGACATGTTCGATGTGGTGATAAGTTTCCCCTCCTAACCTTCTTCTATTCTTGATAATCGGGATGGTTTGACTGGTGTAAATGGGGTTACTCCTATCTCCTTGAATGATCACCTTCTGATGATTCCTTTCGAACTTTATAGCCTAGTGTAGTGTCAAAGCCACAACCCCAATGGCATGTATCCAAGGTCGACCCAACAGAAGATTATATGTAGCTGATATGTCAAGCACTTGGAATTTAACATCGAACCAAGTTGGTGCCACTGCAGAAAAAGATTAATCTCCCCAATCATGGCCTTTTGAGACCCATCAAAGGCTTTCACATTCATACTTTCTGCTTGTATCTTATTAAAATCTTTTCCCAATCTTTTTAGAGTAGACAATGGGAAAATGTTGAGGCTTGAACCTCCACCTATCAGGACCCTGGCAACGAATTTATCTTCAAACTACATCATGATATGCAATGCCCGGTTATGACTTAAACCTTCGGGCGGTAATTCATCCTCATGGAAGGTAATCTTATGACTTTCCAGCACCTGCCCTACCTTGTTGGTCATTTCTCCGCAGGTGATATTGTTAAGCACATAAGCTTCATTCAACACCTTCATCAAAGAATTCTTGTGCGCCTATGAATTTTTCAATAATGATAAGATGGATATCTCGACGGGTGTTTTGTCCAAATGATCGACAACGGAGTATTCCATCACCTGTACTTTCCTCTAAAGATCATCCGGTCCTGTTTCAATGACATGTTGCTTTGTAGCAGCCTCCTTGATTGATCCTCCCAAGTGTTCAGGTGTATAGATCCTTACCGTTATGGTTATTCCTTGTGCAGCAGCAGATTCTTCCATCTTTGCCTTTCACCTTTCGCCCAGCTTTGGCAACTTAATCCCAAGGTATGGCTTTGGAATTGAAAGGAGGTGTGGTTGATACTGTCACTGTGAAAGGTGTGGAAACTTCTACCTCAAATGGAATAGGTGTGGCTGCAGGTGGGGCTACTTCTCCCTCAAATGAAACTGATTTGGTTACCTCAACATCAACTGGCGACAGCGTCTGCACCATAATAGTACTGAGTGTGACTGCAGGTTTAAAATCATCACCTTCCCGAATAAGCCCGATTGACCCCTTAGGATCACATTCTTTATCTGTCTCTATCACATATACCCCATCACACATATGATCCGGGACAGGATTGTTTTAGATGTTGGGTGTAGATTCCTTTGCCTATATGATCTTGCTAACAATCAATGTTTGGATCTTATCTTTCAATGTTCGGCATTTGTCAATGGTGTGGCCCTTCATACTGGAATGATATGCACAGGTTTTGTTTTAGTTGTCCTATTGGGATGAGTTCTCTACTGCCACAGCAGGAATAGGAGTGACATAACCAGGGGCCTTCAACCTTTCGTACAACTAGTAAATGGGTTAAGCAATAGCAGTGTATTGTTTGGGTGGTTTGTGGTCAAAGATAGGTCGGGCTTTCAGGTAATTTGGACGAGTTAGAGGTGAATGATAGTAGGCTGGTTGTGTGTTAAAAACTTGATAGGCGGTGGCGGGTTGAGAATATCCGGGAGATCAGGGTTGGTATGTAGGTGGAGGTGTTTGGTATATGGGTTGAGGTGTTTGGTATGTGAGTGGAGATTTTGGGCCTTGAGCCACCATTACTGCCCCTACTTCCCTTTTCTTTTATATGCCACCTAATTGTAATGCTTTGTTCATGGCCTGTAGTGCCTCAAACTTTGTCATCATCCCACTTTTGATACCTTTCTCAATCCTTTCTCCGAGTTTGATGATATTGGTGAACTTAAGATTCTCAATGACCATTAACCTTTCATAATACTGTGGGTCCCGTGCCCGACAAATAATTGTTCATTTGTTCTTCTTCTGGTGCTGGTCTGACCTTGGCTGCTTTTGACCTACAGCGAGTAGCTACTCGGGAAGATCTCAAAGATCAACGGCTAGGATTAAAAGGGCGTCTGGTCGACTTAGGATTAATTGGGTTGGGTCTGATTTGAATTGGTCTAATATATTGGATTTGGGGAGGAGGGGGGTTCGATTTTGGGATTAAATTATGGCTTATTTAAATACTCATTTTACTGTAATTTTAAAAATAGCGAATAAAATGATAAAAAAATGGTTTTCAAGCATGAATATGATTTAAAATGATTATTCAATATTATAAAAATATAAAAGTCAATTTCTGTATAGATAATATAGTCTATGTGGGGGCTATGTTTGAAAAATATGCAATTATAGTGTTAAACATGCAAGTATATTAGAAAAAATGCAATTAAAATATTTGAACACTCATATGAAAATAAATTATGAATTTAAATAATTAAATCATCATAAAATAATATAAGGGATAGTTTTAAACAGCTATGTAATTAAAAATACAAAAATAAATGGATTTAGGGACTTTAAAAATTGTAGAAAAAAAGTAAAACGCTTGTGCGTGTTTCTAAATGCATGTACAATATTTTGAATGTATTTATGCAAAAATTTAAAATATATAAGGGAAAAATTGGGCATCAACAATATGTGATGGGCCATGTTGGGTGATTGTACACTGTGGGTGTAGGCATGAGTTGATGCAGCTGGTTGAGATTGATGCCGGATATAGATTTAGAATTGGTCGTTTTGGAAATGAATGGAAGGTGAGAATTTTGGCTTTGAGGCTTTACAATGTCGGTAGAAAGACTAATTTGCAGTTGAGATGGTGTTGCCAGGCTTATGTAGATTAGGGTGACGTGGTATCACACGCGGGTGTATGTTGGAAGTGTGCATTCAGTAGGTCTCCACATTTTTTTCGCTGTCTTCTATCTTCTTTTCTCCCGATTCAATCCTCTTTGTGAGGTCATCAAGCATATTTATGATGGTGGGGTCGGTTGCTGACCTATTGTTGCTTGATCTTTCTAGTACCTGTTCGGCTTCCTCGGTGTGAACCGTCTTGGTTTGACTCTCTTGTTGAAGTCTCTGGACATCCTGTTCTGATAAAGCTGACCGTGGCAAACTACATTCATTTTCTTCCCATCTATAAGAGCCAGCTGCTCATACCGACTTCTTACCCATTCTGCGTCGTCGAGCTCAACTTCTTGTATGATCCTTAAGGAAGGAATTTCTACTTTTGTTGGAATTACTGCCTTTGTATCATAAACTAACACATAGGGAGCTTCCCCAGTTGATGTGAAAACTTTGGTGCAATACCCCAATAGAGCGAATGATAGCTTTTCATGCCATTGCTTATGCTTTTCTATCATTTTTCTCAATATCTTCTTGATGTTTTTATTGGCGGTTTCTACGGTTCCATTCATCTGGGGCTTGTAGGCTGTGGAATTATTGTGTTTTATCTTGAAAGTTTCACACATAGCTTTCATTAAGTCACTATTGAGGTTGGAGCCATTATTAGCAATGATTGATTCCGGGATCCCGATCCGACAAACAATATGGTCGTAGACAAAGTCCCCCATGACATTCTTAGTCAGTGGTTGGTAAGACGCAACTTTGTCCCATTTGGTAAAATAATAAATTGCCACTAGGATGAATGTGTGCCCGTTGGAAGCGGTAGGTTCGATTGGTCCGATAACATTCATTCCCCAAGCGGCGAACGACCATGGTGAGGTTGTTGCATTAAGCTCATTTGGAGGTCCCTTTATCATATCTACATGTACCTCACAGCGGTGGCATTTTCAGACGTACTGGATGCTGTATGTTTCCATGGTTATCCAAAAGTAACCAGCACGAAGTATCTTCTCGGCTAAGATAAAGCCATTCATATGCGAACCGCAGGTCCCGGCATGAATTTCTTCTAGCATTTTAGATGCTTCCTTTGCGTTGACACACCTTAGTAGTCACAAATCAGGAGTCTTTCTTTATAGGATCCCTCCTTTGTGAGAGAAATTGTTGGACAACCTTCGAAGTGTGCGCTTTTGAGCGGTGTTTGTAAGTTCTTGGTATTCTCCTTTTGCCAAATATTCCTTGATGTAGTGAAACCAATGTTTTCCATCTTCTTCTTCTTCGACATAAGCACAGTAAGTTAGGTGATTATGGATTTTCACCGGAATAGGATCAATGAAGTTCGTATCTGGATGTTGTATCATGGACGATAGGGTAGCCAATGCACCTACAAACTCATTCTGGATTCTGGGAACATGAAGGAACTCTATCTTTGTGAACCTCTTTCTCAACTCCTGTATATGGTGCAGATAATGGAGTATATAGAATTCTTGGACGCCAATTCTCCTCGTACATGATGTATGAGTAGGTTTGAGTCCCCAATTACTAGCAACTCTTGGATGTTCATGTCAATGGCCATCTTGATCCCTAAGGTGCAAGCTTCGTACTAGGCCATGTTGTTGGTGTAGGGAAACCTGAGTTTGGCAGACATTGGATAATGCTGACCGATTTATGAAACTAGGACTGCCCCTATGCTAACTCTTTTAAAATTCGCTGCTCCGTCGAATAACATTATCCTACCATTATAGGACTCTGCAATTCCTATGAATGATACCTCTTCATCTAAGAAAAACATTTTTAGGGGTTCGTATTCTCCATCCAAAGGGTTTTCAGCAAGGTGATCCGCTAGTGCCTGTCCTTTGATTGCTTTTCGCATTACGTAGACGATGTCGAACTCACTCAACAGTATTTTCCACTTGGCTAGCTTGCTAGTGGGCATGGAATTCTGAAAGATTTACTTCAAAGGATCCATCCTTGATAAGAGTTATGTAGTATAATCACAGAAGTAGTGCCTCAGCTTCTGGGCCACCCAAGTTAGAGCACAACAGGTGTGTTGTAACAGAGAACACTGGGCCTCGTAGAGAGTGAACATTTTGCTGAGGTAATAAATGGCTTGTTCCTTCTTTCCCATTTAATCATGCTTTCCCAAAATGTAACGAAAGGCACCATCCAACACTATGATGTAGAGTAGCAGAGGTCTCCCTGGTTCAGCCGGGACAAAGACTGGTGGTGTTGACAATTATTCCTTGATTCTATCGAAAACTTTCTGGCATTCATCGGTCCATTTGGTGGCGGCATCCTTTTTCAACATCTTGAATATCGACTCACAGATAACTGTAGGTTGTTGAATCAACAGTCTGATGCAGTTGAGTCTCCCCAAGAAACTCATTACGTCTTTCTTATTCCTTGGTGGTGGCAATTCTTGAATTGCTTTGATCTTCGATAGATCTAGTTCTATTCCACAGCGAGTCACAATAAACCCAAGCAATTTTCCATCTGGAACATTGAATGCACATTTTGCAGGATTTAGTTTCAGGTTGTATCTTCTCAGTCTGTAGAAAAACTTCCTCAGATCTTCCATGTGATAAATGGCTTTCTTGGACTTGATGATGACATCATCCTCATATACTTTGATCTTCTTATGTATTATATCATGCAAAATGGTAGTCATTTCCCTCATGTAGGTGGCCCCTTCATTCTTTAACCTGAAAGGAATCATCTTGTCGCAGTACATTCCCCACGGTGTAATGAAAGCCATTTTCTCAGCATATTCTTCATCCATCCAGATGTAATGATATCTTGGGAAACAATCTACAATGATTGCAACTCGTGCTTGGTGCAATTGTCGATTAGGATGTGTATGTTTGGCAAGGGGAAGTCGTCCTTAGGACTGGCCCGGTTGAGATCCCAGTAGTCGACATAGACTTTAACCTTCCCGTCTTTCTTCGATACTGGCACAATGTTGGCTAACCATGTTGGATATTCGACTACCCTGAGAACTTTAGCTTTGACCTGCTTAGTGATTTCTTCCTTGATTTTCAAACTCATATCTGATTTGAACTTTCTGAGCTTCTATTTTACTGGCGGATATGTTGGATCGGTTTGCAATTTGTGAGCCACAATATATGTACTCAGACAGTCATGTCGTGGTAAGACCAGGCGAATATGTCCTCATATTCTCTAAGAAACTCTGTGTATTCTTCCTTTTCTGATAATGACAAATGAATGCTGATTTGTGTTTCTTTGATATTTTCTGCATCTCCCAAGTTAACAATCTCAGTCTCATCCAGGTTTGACTTAGGTCTGTTCTCTAAATTCTCAACTTCTTTAACAATCTCTTCCGGTATATCATCATACTCTGAATCTATGTTTGTTTGTTGCGTTGTCTCGTTGCATGTCACAGTCATTGGTGAATCAAGATAAGTAATAGTAATGTTGTACAAGTAAAGTAATGAGAGAAAATAATAAGAGTAGTATTTATAAGGAAACTGGAATGCTTTGATGAATTCCATAACTATTTTTTAATATTGGAGCTCTTCCTTGCAAGAAATAAAAATATGAAAGGAAAGTCAACCAGTAAAAAATAAAAGAGTGCATGATGTTAGTTCAGCCTTGCTACCCCGAGGCTCACCGGGCTCTGGTGGTTCTGATAGTCCAGTTATTGAAGCATGCTCCTCTGCTTACAACCTTTATGGAAGGAGCTTCCCCTCCCTCCTCCTCGAAAATAACACAACAATCCATATCATCGTCTTCTTGGAACAAATTCCTCACCGCTGCAGTCCTTACTCTTCGTCTGACCCATAGATAACCTCGGCCTGTTGGAAAGTCTGCTCCAAAAGGTAGTTAGGACAGTGCCATGGTAGTGACCAGTTGTTGAATTCCTCCCAAGTGTACTCATATCCCAATCAGAAAGTGGTGCCATGTTTCTTGAGCTTGATGGGCTTAGCAATTCCTTGGAGGTTCTTGCCAAGTCCCTTGCCAGGTTCATACTCCCTCCAGTTCAATATTCTTTAAATTTTTTTATCCCATCATTTGTCCTTTCAACAGCGTTGTCTCGCTTGATGTGGTGGAAAGTTTCTCTGCATATCCTTCTTCTTCCTCCAATTGCAGGAATGGTCTGGCGATTGTATATGGGATTGCTACCATCACCGTGAATGATCACCTCTTGGTGATTCCACTCAAACTTCACTGCCTGATGTAGTGTTGACACTACGGCCCCAGCGGCATGAATCCTTGGTCTTCCCAACAACAGATTGTAAGACGCCAGCATGTCTATCACTTGAAAATCAATATCAAACCAAGTATGCCCCATTTGCAAGCAGATGCTAATTTCCCCGATGGTGGACCTTTAGGAACCGTCGAAAGCTTTGACGTTGATGGCCCCGTCCTTGATCTCATATAGCCCATTTCCTAAATTCCTGAGTGTTACCAGCGGACAAATATTGAGGCTGGACACTCCGTCAATCAGGATCCTGGTGATAAAATAATCTTTGCACTGCACGGTGATGTGCAATGCCTTGTTTTTACTCAACCCCTCTGGTGGCAGCTCATCCTCGTGAAAACTGATCTTTTCACTTTCCATACCATGCCTACCATGTTAACCATCTCTCTGCCAGTGATGTTAATTGGTATATATGCCTCACTCAGCACTCTTAGCAAGGCATTCTTGTGTGCATTAGAACTTTGTAGCAAAGCAAGGATAGAAATTTGTGCCGGTATTTTGTTCAGCTAATCAATGACTGAGTATTCTTTGTCTTGTATCTTTCTCCAGAGATCGTTGGGCCCCGTTTCTGTGATGGTTGGCCAACTAGAGGACTGCTTGCTTGACTCAGCCAAATGCTCTAGGGTATAAACCCTGCCTGTTCTTGTCATACCATGTGCTGCAACTACTTCTTTGACCTTCCCCTTTCTTATGGTCTCGGTTGTGTAGTCCCAAGGTATGGTATTAGTTTGAAATGGTATTACTGCTGACATTGCCATTGGAATTAGCGTGTCTATCTTTACTCCGAATAGAGCAGGCCCCTTAGGCGGTAAGACTGCAACTTCAAAGGATGTAGGTGCATTTGTTGGTGACATAAACTCAACCCCAATCGGCGCTGGCATCTTTGCAGAGAATGGTGCTTCAAACTGAGCGACATGGACATGTTTACCTCAGCATCCCCAGAAGGCTGAATATGGACCGAAATTGGATTAACGGTGTCTACTGGCTTCTTTGGATCGTCGACTTTGTGATTAAACTAATCGATCCCTTAGAGTCCCAGCCATCCTCTATCTCGATCATGTGAACACCTCTGCCCTTATAGTCTGGCAGAGGGTTATTGCAGACATTCAGAGTAGGCTCCTTTGCTACAATGATCTTGTTGTCAATCAAAGTCTGGATCTTATCTTTCAGAGAGAGACATTCACTAATGGTATGTTATTTCATGCCGGAATAGTATACATAGGATTTATTTGGATTGACCCATTGAGAAGGCTTTTCGAGGGATATGGCATGGATAGGGGTGACATAACCAGTAGCTTTGAGCCTTTTGTACAGCTCGTCAATTGGTTCAGCAATGGCAGTATATTGTTTGGGCGGTCTGCGATCGAAATTTCGCCGAGGTCTAGGGAAGTGTTGATGTGGGAGAGGTGATTGATAGTGGGATGGTTGGGTGTTGTAGGCTTGGTAAACATGTGCTGGTTGGGAGTATTTGGGTGAAGTGGGCTGATATACGGGAGGTGGAGATGTCTTATAAGTTGGTGGTGGAGTGTGGTAAGAGGGTGAGGGTGCTTGGTAATTTGGGGCAGGCTGATATGTGATTGGAGGTATTGGGTATGTTTGGTATTTGATAAAGGACTTGGTCTCTGTGCAACCATTACAGCACCTATGTCTCTTTTGTTGGATGTACAACCAGACTGTAAAGCCTTATTGGTAGTTTGCAAGGCTTCAAAGTTTGTAACCATACCACTCTTGATGCCTTCCTCTGTCACGCCCCGACCTCGGGAGGCGCGACCGGCGCTCAATCAAGTGAACCCGACTGAGCAAGCCTTACCGAACACTTTCTACCCCGAACCATTATGAATACGGAACCCATGCCTTTGATTAATTTAGATGAGAATATACGGTGCATACTGCATCACTGGTTCATTTCATATCACAAAGATTTACCGTACATAAGTTAGCTTCAAGGATTCTATTAGATTTACAGTTTATGGAGATCAAAAGTTTAGGATTAAAACATATATATAGTCGACTCCCCAAACACCCATACATAACCCACACGAGTGTCTTTGGAGCCTCTAAGGATACAACAGATAAGCATAACTATGCCGGCAACAAGGCCCCGGCTATACCTTAAAAGTGAAAAGCTGTAATAAGAAAAGATACAACATATAGCCCTATGGAAGAAAAATGGGCTCACCGAGACTTGAGTGGAAAAATGCTCCGCTACACACGATCGGCACTGTCCGCTATGGAGCCACCTACAATCATAACACAAATGTAGCGCCCCCGGCAAAAGGGACGCCAGTACATTTGAATTGTACTGGTATGTATAACTAAATACCATTTTACTAGAAAGAACTATCAAACAGATACAAGAAAATAATATGGGCAAATCAAAGAAGCAATTCATATAGTCTTTCATGCAATTTCCGCAACATAGATTAGGGCATTTATGTCACGTGTTCACCACTGTTCTCAATACCACCGCCATCTCGAGCGGAGTCTGGTCACGACCCAACCGGCTAGATCACCTCATTGGAGGCATTACTCTCAATCAATATTTCATTTCCCTTATCCGGAATTCAATATCAGCACATTACCACCATGTGTGCGGCATGGTGTCCGATCACGACCCGATCGGCTAGGTCACCTAATTAGAGGCATTACTCCATTCTCATTAGTCAACACCTTCAAATCTTTATCCCACACATATCATAACAATTCCTGTGGCACTCATGGCCTCCATCATCACATCGTTTTCCCTTTTCCATATTCATTTTACAAGTTGTGATCATAGACATAATTCAAGTTACAATCACAGGTAAGTGAGCACATAGCTAGCATGAATAGTTCTTTGTTTCAATGTTGGCTTATAGCCCAAGTATTTCAACACATAACTGTACTTTTCATCATTATCTCATTGTCAAGATTGGCAGATTATTCACAATGAGTCAAATCCTTCACGAATATGTATAGATATATGCAAATCAATTAATGCGTAATAACAATCAATACACTAGCCAATCCAACTCTTACCATACTTTCGTAAATAACAACGGAGCTCAATTTCTAATAAAAAGGGGGTTTTAGTCATACAAACCTCAATAAAGCTTTTCCTTACTCTTTTACAACTTCTGGAACACTTAGTACTTCGATCTATTGAGTAAGAATTACAAATTAAATCGAGAATTAGAGATGAGGTTGAGACTCTAGCTTGGTTCAAGCACATTGACAAACCCTAGAGGTGCAATTTATATCATTTTGTACCCCTCTTTAATTCACCACCTCCCACTACTCTCACGTTTGATATGCATGCAAGGAATCCATTGTTATACCCATGAATAATCTCACTAGTGACCCCTTATATCTGTGAATAAAACAAATAAGAGTTGGGGTGATGAAGTCTTACCTCTTGAGGTGATGGTCTAGGGTTCTTCACTTGATTTTTTTCAAGGATTTTGTCATACCTTATGGAGTAATTGTCACACCTCCTTTTTCCGAAAGGCTTTACTATACCCCAAGAAGGAATATAATAAAAAAGGAGTTTTTCCAATTGAAGGACAATCGAAACGGGATTCGTTTATTAAGAGATTCAGAGTCGCCACTTGGGAGATTTATGGTGTCCCAAGTCACCAATTTGAATCCCAAATCGAGGAAAGGGTTTGACTCTGTTTAACAGTCACGAACCAAAAATCCGGGTAAGGAATTCTGTTAACCCGGGAGAATGTGTTAGGCACTCCCGAGTTCCGTGGTTCTAGCACGGTCGCTCGACTGCTATATTTGGCTAAAATTTAATTTAATACATGTTAAGCCTACAGTGCAATTTTAAAGTTATTTACCGTTTTTTGTCAATTATTATTTTTATTTAAAAAAGTGAACGTCGTTTAAGAACGTGTTTTCTGATCACGTCACATGAAATGCACCCGGATCCTCGACACATTCATATTTAATGTTTTTTGGATTTAGATTTGGGTCGCATGAAATGCACACCCAAACTTAAGAAGGTAATTTTATTAAAATCGCGTCTAAAAGAGTCTAGCGCGTTATTATCTTTTGGGAGGGTCGTGAGATTCGCTAAACGACCCTTCTCGATTTTCTAAATATTTTTAAAACCTTTATTGAGGGCCCGCAATTTTATATTTTATTTGGCGAGGCTCGTCTCAACATTTTATTCAAAGGCCAACCTAAAAGTGACTACGATTTTCTATTGATCAAATAACTCCAAAAGAAAAGAGCTTATTTACGTGGGAACTGAATTACTAAGTAGAGTAAGAACTATACTTTCNCTCAAATGGCTATGAAGCCAACATTGAATCCATGTGCAGGCACTCGTTAGAGCCAATGCCCACTGAAACGCATGCACCTTAAACTTGGCCAATCACATAATTGTTTGTAGCAAAGGGAACCGAATTTGAGAGTTGATATTAACAGCAGTTCACCAATTCACTGAAAACCCAGAAGCTAATTATTAAATACTAGACTGTTGAGATTGACAATTGCAGCACAAACTCGTTTAACAAAAAAAAATATGTTTATACTAAAATGCTTTTAATGTCCGTTATTCTAGGCTAAAATTAACAGTTATGATTAATCAGTCCAACACAGTCCAATACAGATGCAAATCATTCAAATCAACATGAATAAATCCAAACAACTTTTCCCAATCTAACATAGCTCAAATAATTATAACAAGCTGTTGCAAAACTGAAGCTCCCATTTTATTTCAACTGGACATACTACAACAGGGGAGCAAGCTCAAAAATGTGTACCTGAATCACAACAGAACGAGGAGAGATCAGCAACAACGAGCAACAGAGATCAATACAGCCCAAAACCAATTCAACAATCCAGGAGGATATGATAAAAACAGTCAGAACTAAGATTCAACCATAAACTACTTGAATGCACCCAAATAGATCCGAAATTGAACTTTAAAACTTCTGAAACTCCACAAGAGCGAATCTCAACAAAACACCAACTTAATTAAACCCAAAACTATGAGAGATGATCTCAAAAACGATCCTGGATACTTCAACAATCAAAAGCATAGTAAAACTAGCCATAATAGGGTAATTGAACCCCTGAAACTACTCAAATTTGTTCTAAATGATCGCTGATCTTCAAACAACAAAATTAGAACTCTAAAGCTAAGATTAAACTGAAGCTTTCAATGAAAACAATATATTTTTGGCTTTTCTATTGATTTTCTAATATTTTTGGATTTTTTGGAGGGAATTCAGACTTAGAAGAGGAAATTGGGATCTTAAATTTTAATTTCAGATCTGAAATTTGGCAGATATATTTTTGGGGAGAATTTTTTGGGGTGCCAAAACTTTTTTTTTTAATGTAACAGTAATGCCTTTTATAGGCAAAATAAAATGCACCTTCAGATTTCTTTTGTTTTCAATTTAGTCCCTCTTTATATTCATTTCTACCCTCCCTATTTCTAACTTGTTTCACAAGTAAGTGCACTTATTTATCCAAAATCTACACTAGAGTCTACTCTAGAAGGTTCTATTCCCCTTACAATCCCTATTCTACCCTTGCTTCATTTCAGAATTTACCAAACTTGAGTAAACTACCATTTTTTATTGTCTAAACTACCCTTTTTTCAACCTGAAATTACTACCCAACCACAGCCGTTTTACCCTAGCTACAGATTCAGGTTAGTTAGATAAGTATTAAACTATTCAGCTAAATCCAATCAACCAAACCTTTACTACTAAAAACTGAATTAAAGAACAATTAAACCAACTAATCAAGCTAACAAAATACTAATTCAAGTCAATTAAGATCTAACAATATTCAGAATAGAATTCACAAACACATTTAAACTAAAGTCTAGAATTACTAAACCAAAACTAAAGAAGGAAACAAAATCACCTACAAATATTTACAGAAATCAATTATTGCCGAAGTCAGAAGTAAACTTGAAATTAAAACGAGTAAAACCTAATCGAATCGAATTATACTAGCTAAATAGAACTAAACAACTTAAACGAATCAAAATACTCTAAACCTAGAATTGTAACAGAAGCATGAACGATTAGAAACAGATAACAACTTAACTTCATTAAACAACTAATACATGAACCCACTAAAAAAATGAAATAACAAAACAGAGAAGGAAAACTTACGGCTAAAAATCTTCACTCGACCAATTCATCGAACTTGATTTTTAATTGACGTTATATGTTTGTAAAACATATGGCGTCAATTAGAAATCAACTCGCACCTTAAAATTCCCCAGAACAAGTTCGAACCCTGAGCCCTAGATCCGCAATCCGTCCCTTTCCTTTAAGATTCGATGTTTTTTGGCTTGTGTTTCAGGTTGAGGGAGTCGAAGAGACTATAGGGTCTAATTTTGAGCGGATTCGAACAACGTAGCATTTTTTGACAGATCTTCAAATCGATATTCGAAGGGGTGGGGAATGATTTGAGAGAAACCAAGGCTGGATATGGAGAGAGGACGACGAGAGGAACCCAAGGTGTTATATTGATGGGTGTTGGCGTCGGCGCCGCCACCGGAGGCTGAGGATATGAGGGCGGCTGTTGCTAGGGTTCTTTAGAGAAGGGTTGATAAAGACGATGGATAGGGGGGGACCGTTTGGACATATTAATATAAAACATCATAGGATGATCTCAACCGTCTGATCAAAAACCAACGGTTGAGATCACTCCCTAAAACGATGTCGTTTTGATAAATGGTCCTGGATCGGGTGGAAAAAATCTGGGCCTGGCCGGGTTTTGCTTGGTGATCGTTTGGGTCTTTTAAGACTAGTCCACTTTTAATTGTTCTCCTTATTTTCCTTTTATTTCTTTTTTTTTGTATTTCATTTTTTCTGATTTAATAAAATGCTAAAATAACATCACAATCAAATTGCATTAAAAAAAAATTAGATTTCCTAGTTAATTCCTAATTAAAAGAAAAATGCAAACTAATGCCAATTTGAACTAAAAATGCAAAACTGACCATTTTTGTTATTTTCTTTACATTTTGTTCTAAAACAAATTAATATTAAAATATGAAATTGGATTCTAAATGCAAATGCATATTTTTTGTATTTTCATATGAATCCTCATGCACAAATAAAATGCAACCAATTAACACAAAATTCACAAAAATTTGTAAAAAATAAGGAAAAATTATTTTGCTTGAATTTTTGGGAATTATTCATATATAGGGCAAAAATCACGTGCTCGTAATAAATTGATGGGGAGACTCTCCCTCTCTAGAAACCCTCTCTCTCCCTCTAGAAATGTCCAGAAAGATGCTTAAAATGAGCTATGACACCGGATATATCAATAGGGAGGTCGGGTTAAAAATTAGAAAATTGGAGCCCCGAGTCAAATATGCGATCGCATTTGCGATAGCAGAGTAAACATGCGGTCTGCATAATGGACCGCAAAATGCTCCCCATAAACTGGACACTCTGACTCAGTTTGCGGTCAGAATAGGGTTCGCATTCACGTTCTGCGGTTGCAAAGTGCACCGCGGAACTGACACTCACAAAATTCAAAGGAGAATATGTGACGACTATGTGATCTGCATTTCAATTATATGACCGCATAGCTGACTTCAATTTTAACCAATATTCTGACTCACTCTGCGGCAGATATGTGGTCCCCATACCTTATTTGCGGCCGCATTCTGGACCGCATTTCTTGCATTTTTCTGGAAAATTATTCTTGACTTTTTAGTGAATTATTCAATCCAAAAAGGTCGCCGTGAAGTATATTTATGAATTGTTAACACATGCTCCTAACTTGGCACCATGGGATCGGGGTTTTCGAGTAGGGATTTCACGGGGCCTTACATCCTCCCCCACTTAAGATCATTCATCCTCGAATGGGGATCAAGGTTCATTCATTAACAGTCTTAGTGCAATCTTCTCCTCTTCACAACCCGAAACAGGTTGACATTCCCCAAATTTAGCTAACTCCGTAGATTTTCGAAAATTTCGCCAGAGTTTCCTTTATTTCCAGTCCTCAACCACCTGTTAGAAAGCCCCAGAAATACACCATAACAGCATAAACATATTCATAAGCATATTATAACGGGCACAATATCAACAGTGGCCATATAGGCAACCATATTACCAAAAAGAGGTGGTTTTACATAAGTCCAGCCAACAAATACGGTTTCGAAGGAGCTAAATGCATAAAAATTATTACATGATTATTCAAACAAGTGTGGATACTTCTTCTTCATTTCATCCTCGGCTTCCCAAGTAGCTTCCTTAACGTGCTGGCTCCGCCATAATACTTTCACAGATGTAATTTCCTTATTTCTCAATTTTTGAACTTGCCTATCAAGAATGGCAATTGGGACTTCTTCATATGATAGCTCTTCGTTTACCTCAATAGTCTCGACTGGCACAATGGTGGACGGATCCCCTACTACCTTCCTTAACATGGACATATGGAAGACCGGGTGTACCAATGACATCTGGGGTGATAGCTCGAGCTTGTAAGCCACCTGACCAGTTTTCTGAATGATTTTGTATGGTTTGACATACCTTGGACTCAATTTTCCCTTCTTTCCAAACCGCATGATACGCTTCATAGGGGAAACTTTTAAGAATACCCAATCATCTTCTTTAAACTCCAAATCTCTGCGACGCACATCCGAGTAGAATTTTTGGTGACTTTGAGTAGTTTTCAACCTTTCTTTAATAAGCATGACTTTATCCATGGCCTGGTGCACGAGGTCCGGCCCTATCAATTCTGTTTCTCCAACCTCGAACCACCCGATGGGAGACCTACATCTCCTACCACACAATGCTTCGAACGGTGCCATTTGAATACTAGCGTGGAAGCTGTTGTTGTAAGCGAATTCTATGAGTGGCAAATGGCCATCCGAACTCCCCTTAAAATCAATAGTATAAGCACGCAACATGTCCTCAAGTGTCTGAATAGTCCGCTCTGCTTGCCCATCGATTTGTGGATGAAAAGATGTGCTAAGGTTCACTTGCGTACCCAAGCCTTGCTGAAACTTCTTCCAAAAGTTAGCTGTGAATTGAGCCCCTCGATCTGAAATGATTGAGAGTGGAGTGCCATGCAACCTGACTATTTCTTTTATATACAATTGAGCATATTGTTTCGATGTGCCGGTAGCTTTAACTGGCAAGAAGTGCGCTGATTTCGTGAGTCGATCCACGATCACCCAAATTGAGACGAACTTGTGCGGAGTGCACGGCAACCCTACCACAAAATCCATGTTAATCATCTCCCACTTCCACATTGGAATGTCTATGCATTGTGTCAATCCATCGGGCCTTTGATGTTTGGCCTTTACCTATTGACAATTCGGACATTTTGCCATAAATTATGCCACATCCCTCTTCATGTTGTTCCAATAATAAATTTCCTTGAGATCATGATACATTTTTGTAGAACCTGGGTGCACGAAATACCTAGATGTGTGAGCTTCTGCCATGATCCTTTCCCGAAGACTGTCGATATCAGGAACACACAAGCGGTCTTTGTACCGTAGGTTACCATCATTCATGCCCAAGGAGAAACCTATGGTCTTATGATTGTGAATCCCTTCTTTTAGTTGTGCTAACAATGGATCATTGAGTTGCTTTTCTTTTACCTCTACCACAAGCGACGATTCAGCCCTATTCTGTATAATTACCCCTTTTTCGTTAGAGTCCGCCAGAGGAACTCCCAAATTAGCTAGCCGATGAACCTCCCTAGCCAACGGTCTCCGATAGGCCCCCAAATGAGTCAAACTCCCTATATATTTTCGACTACGAGCATCTGCCACAACATTAGCCTTTCCCGGGTGGTAGAGAATATCAATATCGTAGTCTTTGAGTAACTCTAGCCACCTTTTTTGTCTCAGGTTCAACTCCTTCTGCTTGAAGATATATTGAAGGCTCTTATGATCGGTAAATACGTCCACATGGACCCTATACAAATAATGTCGCCAAATCTTTAGTGCAAACACCACAGCTTCTAGCTCTAAGTCATGGGTTGGGTAGTTCTTCTCATGATTCTTGAGTTGCCTAGAGGCGTAGGTTATAACCTTGCCCCGTTGCATCAACAGACACCCCAGCCCGACTCTCAAAGCGTCGAAATACACCACAAATCCCTCGATACCCTCTAGTAGGGCTAATACCGGTGCTGTTGTCAGCCTTGATTTCAATTCTTGGAAACTCTTTTCACAAGCATCAGACCATTGGAATTTAACTACTTTCTGTGTCAATTTAGTCAAAGGAGATGCGAGAGTATAAAACCCCTCCACAAACCTCCTATAGTACCCAGCAAATCCTAAGAAATTGCGGATCTCGGTTGGAGTGGTAGGTCTAGGCCATTTCTTCACTGCCGCAACCTTCTGAGGGTCAACCATAACTCTTTCCCTGGAAACAACATGACCCAAGAACGTGACGGATTCAAGCCAGAATTCACATTTTGAAAATTTCGCATGTAATTGATGTTGCTAAAGAGTCTGCAATACTGCCCTGAGATGGCCAGCATGGTCCTCCCGACTTTGGGAATATACTAGAATGTCATCAATGAACACTATCACAAAGGATTCTAGGAAGGGCTTGAAGACTCGATTCATAAGGTCCATAAAAGTTGCTGAGGCATTTGTTAGCCCAAAAGACATTACCATAAATTCAAAGTGCCCATACCGGGTTCTGAAAGCTGTTTTTGGAATATCACGCTCCTGTATCTTCAACTGGTGATACCCGGACTGCAAGTCAATCTCTGAGAAACATGCAGCGCCTTGCAAGTGATCGAACAAGTCATCTATTCTTCGCAAGGAATATTTGTTTTTGATTGTGAGTTTGTTAAGTTGCCGGTAGTCAATACACATCCGCAGCGATCTATCCTTCTTTTCTTACGAACAAAACCGGTGCGCCCCATGGCGACACACTTGGCGAAATGAAACCTTTCTCTAACAAATCCTTCAATTTCTCCGTTATCTCTTTCAATTCTGCCGGTGCCATCCTATAAGGTGGAATCAAAATAGGCTGTGTGCCTGGCATCACGTCGATCCCAAAATCAATTTCCCTGTTTGGTGGAATCCCAGAGAGCTCATCTGGAAAGACATTTGGAAATTCGTTCACAATTGGTACAGAATCAAGGCTAGGTGCCTCAGCATTGGTGTCTGCAACTCAAACTAGATGATAGATACACCCCTTCTTGATCATTTTCGCGGCCTTAAGGTAGGAAATAAACCGACATCTAGGCACTACATTATCTCCCCTCCATTCAATGATGGGCTCATTAGGAAATTCAAGCCTAATAGTTCTAGTCCTAATATCAAGTTTGGCAAAGCATGAGTAAAGCCAATCCATTCCCATTATTACGTTGAAATCCACCATTCCCAACTCGATAAGATCGGCCATGGTATCCCTACCATGCACCGTAACAACACAACCCCTATAAACTTGAGCAGCCAAAATTGACTCACCAACTGGGGTGGATACTGAGAATGGCTCATGAAGCTGCTCCGGTTCTATCCCAAATATCATAGCAACAAACGGGGTAACATAGGATAAAGTTAAACCGGGGTCAATAAGTGCATACTTATCATGAGATCGGACAGTCAGAATACCTGTAACAACATCTAGAGAAGCCTCTGTAGTCTGGCAGCCACTCATAGCATAGGATAGGCTGGGACCTCCCAAACTCTGTGTACCACCCCTAGCTGCACCACGCTCTGCGGATGCTTGGGGCACCTCGAGCTAGAGAGGGGGCTGAAGATGTGGCAGCTGCTGGACTGGAGGGCTGAGCTGTTCCCCTACCTATTCCCTGGCGAGACGCACAACAGTGTCTCTGAATATGGCCCCTCATCCCACATCCATAACATATAGGCAACTCTGTGTAGCAGACCCTCGAGTGCATCTTTACGCACATGGGACACGGGGATCTCTGCTGCTATTGAAACCTATCCCCTGACCGACCTCGCTGGTGGAATCCCCTGTTGCCTTGACTTGTCTTGAAACGACTCCACAGCTATTGGCTGGGCCCTGATGGCGGTGCACTGGCTGAAGACTGTGCAACAGACTTGGAAGGCCCTGATGATCCTCCCCTAAGAGTTGATCTTCCCCCACCTAGCGACTCTCCCACGTTGCCCGTAGAGAGGGCCTTGCTGTTACTCTCTCTCGCTATTCTGTTCTTCAACTTACGGTTCTTTACGGCCTGAGCAAATGCAACCATCCTCCCGTAGTTCATGTCAGAATTCAATCTTGTTGTAGAAGCCTCATTAATAGTCAAATGATTAAGACTCTGAACAAACCGACGAACTCTAGCCTCCATGGTGGGCAACATATGAATAGCATACTTGGACAAGCGTGCAAACTCCATGTGGTACTCCCATACACTTCAATGAGGTCTTGTGCACACTCATTTACAACTTTTGTCTAATATGCAATTTTCCAACTTGGCTTAGACTTAGGCCTCTCCTTAGACCCCAAATCACTTATAATAAGACTTATACACTTATTAACATATCCAATTGATATCCATAATATCATAAATCCTTATTTGCACACGAATTAAAATAATTTAGCCTACCTTGGCACGACGAAATCTTAAATTACTCGGAAAAATATTTCCGGGGCCTTACACTTAGATGGA
Source organism: Nicotiana glauca (assembly GCA_026770625.1). Taxonomy (NCBI): domain Eukaryota; kingdom Viridiplantae; phylum Streptophyta; class Magnoliopsida; order Solanales; family Solanaceae; genus Nicotiana; species Nicotiana glauca. Next base: position 24,114 of record MU786899.1, on the reverse strand, counting down.
CAACCCAGGCTTCAAACCCTTCTGGAGAACTATAATCTCTCACCCTCCCCTTATAACTCCCGATGAAGTTGTTCTTGCTCGGGCCATAACTCATGAATTTGGGGTGATGACGGAGATGCTCGATCAATCACATTTGCAAACGAATGTTGCAAACTTCAAAGAACTGAGCCCCGGACTTACATAATGCTAAGCTTGATAAATTTTCACCAATATTAGTGCAGCAAGTGTATGAACTTCTTTGGTAGTAAGGACTTGCGCAATTCTGGCCATGCAGATATCTATTGTCCCTTCTACATTCAGGGAGACCATAATTTCCAAAAATGCCACTATGAAAGCAAAGACGATAAATTTGCCGGGTGCTCCTATTTTGCTTGTTGTTTAACTCCTTTTCATGTGTTTCAAACCCGACTGAGTGCCCAAACCTGGAATACAAGAAGTAAAAGGAACAACATCCTTTGTTTATATTGATCTTCGTCATTTTCTTCCTGATGGTAAAGAGATCAAAGAATCGGTGAACAGAGGGAGGCCTTGGGAATATAAGTTGATGATTTCTCAAGTCTTGGCCAAAATGATGACGTCCAAATCCACTACTAAAAAGTAAATAATGTTTTAAGCGTCAATACCACACAAGCGGGGGGTTGATTTGTATGGTACCCAATTTTTGCTTAACTACTCTATAGAAGAACTTGATTCTTCTAGGTGTTCAAACTACAACTGTTTGTGGAATAATAAATACTGAAAACAAAGAACACATATATTTTTACGTGGAAAACACCTGGCTGAAAGGGTGAAAAAACCATGACCTACTACTTACTAGGATTTTCCCAAACTTCCACTAAAATCACTGAGACAAAATAGCATTTACGAAAACTCTTTGTAAACCTAAGGATTAACTCTAATATCGTTGTGGAACATAGCCTCAACTATTGCGACAACTTCACATTAGCTATAACTTGAACACTATAGGTACCTAATACAATTGCTTCTATGAAAGCTGAAAGGTACAACTTTAAACCACCTACTACAATTGAACTAGAATAAAAAAAACACAATGGAACTGGTTCTTCTATCTCGTTCAAGTAGCTTCAGGAGTGCACACTCAAATCACACATAAATTGCTTGCAAAATTGTCTTTCTCTTTTGCACTCAATTTAGTTTAACTTTTGCATATGTGCAATACCTGTAAAAGATAACAATCATTGTTATTTAATAGGTTCGTAATCAGAGTTTGATTGGGAGTCAATTGCTGCTCTTCTATCATAGAAGAGTTCATGATGATCTCAAACTCTAACACTATCTTTATCTTGGATAGTGCTCTCTTCATATAAGGAGACTTTCTCTCCTTATCTAATATGCAACTTTTTCGATCAGATCAGGAGATATTGCTTCTTAATCAGTAGGACTTATCTCCTTCACGTGCATCTCACATGCATAGATTAATCATGATTGTGCTTCACAAGAAGGACCTGGTCCATGACTTAGTTCGTTTGTCATTCTTCAAAACTTCACCTGTTCTTGGGCCAACAAATTCCCCCTTTTTGATAATGACAAACTCTGTGCTTTTTACTGATTTGGAACTTGTAAGAACTCAGCTTAACCATCAATACTAAATTTATAAAATTCACTTATCATCAAGGACCAGGTTAATTAGGTTATAAATATCACTTATTTCAGAATGTGTAAAGCACAATGTCTCTTCCCCCTTATGGCATCATCGAAAAGTTGCATACTTAGTGTGATTCCCAGATTTTAATAAGTACTCATGGCGACTGGGGAAACTGCAAGTGCAATCATGGTGTAATCATCAGTAATCAAACAAACATATTTAAACTATCAAGGATAAATTAATCATTGAACAAGAGCAAAGCAATAGTTATTATTGATAGAGATATGTTGCCACCTACAATTCACAATAAGAAAGAAAAACATTCAAACCATGAGCAAAAAATAGGAAGATAGAAAAATCCCTAATCTGGGTCATTGGGGGTACTAAACAGGTTCAAGAGACAGGAGTTAGGAGTCCTAAGGCTTGAAGGGAGTAGAGGGTTAGGTTTGAGTTTGGAGAAGATTCAACATACTCTGAAGAATTCCATCATTCTTCTCCTTTTATTTTGCAAGCTCAGTTATGAGACCATCCCTCTCAGTTTCCACTTTAACCATACGAGCCTTGAGCCTAGCTATTTCACCATCCTTGGCTGCATATTCCCGAACCAGACTCCTAACCTTGCTATTGATGGGTGTCTTCTGTGATGAACCAGGTTCATTTGGGATGGTATTGACTGGATAGTCACAAGAAAGAAGAGTATTGATGCCAAAGTATTCCTTGCTCGAGGCAATTTCCCATTTCTTCAGAGACACATTCAGCCTGCCCAGAACTATGGTTAGAATAAAGCCATATGGAGTAGTGATCACGCCCAACTCTAGTCCTAAAAAGGATAAGCGGTCGTTGCAAATATAATCCGGTCTAAAAGTCCGGAGTCGAATCCCACAGAGAACTAAGGCTTAGCTGTATCTGTTTAATATTACCAAGAAGAGAATATTAAAAAATAAATATACAGCTGAAAACTAACTATGCTTGAATTGTAAACAATTGGAATAAAGGTCTAAGGTAATGGTTTTCCCCCGTTGTTGATTTCCTTAGTTGTATGTTTCTTATAGCTTTGACTTAGTTGCCTCTATCAATCATGAACTCTCCAGCCATCATAACTCTCTCTCAAGCAATTATGATAATTTACTAGATGCACTCTCTCAAGCTACGCTATCTAGATTCGCATTATAGTTCACTTAGATCGCACACGAGGTATTGTTATCTCTAATCCAACCTCTAAACCCTCGGTTATGACTCTTGCCTATGCTCCGGGAGTGATGATGTTCAAACAACTACCTAAATATGCACTCTCTCTCAAGCAGATACATAATAAATAGGAACGGCTAATTAAGGATCCTTTCAATTAACCACAATCAAAATGCAGTTGAACAAATAGAGATAAACAACCAATTCAAAACTATATTAAAATAACAACCAAATCATCCCAAACGGTTTCACCAAAACCTTAGATAACAAATTAGTTATTCATAATAGTATGTAAAACTACAATATCAAAAGTCATAATCAACAATGAAAAATAAGAAGAGGAAGGAAAAACTTGTTGAAGAATTCCCCATCTTGCTCTTATTGTGTCTTTGCCTCCTTAGGTCAAATATGTGTCAAAAATATGTCACACTCCTCAAAAATATCATTTTTCCATGTATATATACCAAATAGGGTCGGGCCCAAATATTTATACCTTCTCCTATGCGAAAAAGGATAATATTTCATGTCTAGACTGCCGCGGCCGCGGCGTGGACCGCGGTGACGACCGCGGAAGGCACTGCCTCAAACCACGGTGCGGGCCACGATGACGACCGCGGTGCACTTTCTACCGCATTTTTTCACATGTTTCGTTTGGAATTTGGAACAATGTAAAACATGAATGTTGTATCCCTTTGTGTTATCTTTCCAACCATATATTGTGGAGCCCAAATGGAGTTCTGAACAAAAATTTATGTCTATGTTACTAGACAATGTGCAATATGCATCCTCGAGTCTTCGTTTTGTTGTTTTATCATCCGTTGATCCCCGAATATGATCCCGGGTTAAATTCTTGGGCTTTTACTCAGACTTCAAAGCTCTAAATTACTTGGATTCATTCCATAACATCTATATAGCTCGAAATCACTCCTACAAGGCATAAAACACACCGTTAGTGCAAAACACTAGCGATTAAAGCACAAACTCAACTAAAGTGCAGTAAATTAGAGCGTAATAATCGACTAAAATACGTTATTATAGCCTATCATCAACACCCCACACTTAAACCATTGCTCGTCCTCGAGCAATCAAACTTCACTTTTTTTTTATAGACACGACCTTTTTAAACAATTCTCCCAACGCAGCACACCAAGAGTATTTAAAATAGACTAAGCACAAAAGCGTAACATCTTCACCTCAAGATTTGACTCACAAGTTCCACGCATTATTCACAACTAACGTACTTGCTCTAACATAGAGGTCACTGACACTACCTTTCCTTCATGAATCAAGTGCCCTCACAACAAAAGAGAGTAGTTCTACACAATAAAATTTAAGAACACTTAGGAACTCAAGATAGAAAGAATTCACTCACTCTCAGAAATAACATTCATATGCCACAAAAGATGCACCATAAGCTTGCCCGTAGTGTACTACTCCACTAATCGAGCTCATTCAATCTAGGATCAATTAGGACTTTATTTGGTTGTAATGTAGGCTACGGGACGGGTAGGATACATTTAGATATAAGAGTGACTACACCTCCGTAAGCACTTTAATACATACACTTTAACATTCAAACCCCATACTTATGTCAAACCAAAATTCTACCTTCACATCAATGTAAATTACCCCCTTTTTCTTTAAGCACACTTACGCCAAGAGCCACCACTTATCAAGGATTTTTTTTCCCACATCACTCCAACTATTTTTTTCAATTCAAGTAGCTCTTCCTTTTTCAAAACAGTGCACCTTTCTCCTTATTCAATTAGTTCCACTCAAAAGCCAAACCAACCACCCCACACTTTAACTTTTACAAAGTTCATAAGAATTCAAGTGCTCATGAGAGGTGAAAATGTTCAAATAGATGGTTAATTCAAACAAATGGGTAAGGCTTGTAATGTGGTTGCCAAAGAAACAGGATTACAGGCTCAAATGGGTTAACTACGATACATAATAATTAGGTGGGTAAAATATGTATATATGGCTCAACAAGAAATGCCTATATCACTTCCTATACTGAACAAAACTACTATTTCGCTTTGCAAACACACGGGGCAAGTTCTAGGCATCAAATGCAATGCACTGAATAATGCAAAACCTTACACACACATGGCACATAACTCACTCAGGATTGGATTCATAGACACTCTAGTCAAAGCAGTTAAGCAAAGTTAAGATAATACAATTTAAGGTACTTCTATAAGAGTCAAAAACTGAGTCTAAGCGTCACAGCCAAAGTACTCACTATCCTCAAGGCATAACAAAGTCAAGAGATATTGCTTCAATTCATAACACAACACAATGGTTCCTACTTCCTAAAAATACAAAAAAAAACTAACTACACCCGGTTCAAATAAAACCCTTGGAAAAGAACCGTGGTCCAAAGAAAAACCAAGGGGGAGTTACTACACTACCTAAAACAAAACAAAAAATCTTTTTGGTATTTTCTTTAGACTTACTTCCCTCAAGAAAATTGTCTAATAGATCCATCGTCGGGAAAAGTCCAATCTTTTCTTTTTAAAAAAATTATTCAATTAAACTAACACAACTAAAATAGCATAGAAATTCACCCAGACAATCCCCTCACCCCACATTTAAAATTGTGCATTGTCCCCAACGCACACCATAACTAATAAAAGGGTAAAAGAGACTCCATGGTAGGCCAAAGGCCGAAGCACTAACAACTTATGGGTACTCAGACTTCTCCCAAGCTTGGTCCTTCCAATACCTTTGCTTTCCATGCTCCTGAAAAATAAAAAATTGACACTACAAAAATACTACAATAAAAAATAAATAAAAGAAAGCAATAAAGATGGGTTTCCTCCCAACAAGCTCTTGATTTAACGTCGCGGCATGACGTGAATCACTTTTTGCCTCCACCTCGAGCTTATGAATTGAACCCCCAATTTGGCTTCAAGTATCCGGTTATGATCCAGGGGTGGTGGAACAAATATAATTGGCCCAAGCAACCATTGTACTATTCTACACTTCTTGGCTTTTAGATAAGGTATGTAGTCCTGTCTTTCTGGCAAGAAACATTCCAGAATATAGGCACCTTGTTCCTCATTCTCTGACTTCTCAATCGGCTCGGATGACTCTATTTTCATATTGTCATCCAAGCACAATGTAGAAAAATGTTTGGAGTGAGGACCACTGCGCTCACATACATGAACTTCAGGACCTTCAACATCCTCAACATCAATGATACTAGAGTCAACAAAATTTGTATCTTCGATGTCCTTGGTTGACTCTAGACTCACTTCTTCAACGTTGACATATTCAAATTCTAGTTGTCTAGGTTGTTGATGTTCTACTCTGACCTCCCCAATTAACACCTCAAATTCATGCTCTTCTTGGCTATTATCCTTAATATTGGCTTGTTGAGCATTAAAAGCTCCAACCACTTGACTCAATCGAGCCTCCAACTTGCGAATAGTTTCCTCTTGCCTTTCTATGTGCAATTGTTTCTCATTGTTTTGTTCCATAAGGCACTTTAGCATATCCTTGATCTCCTTCAGGTCTGCATTCCCGGGTTCTTTGTTCCTATTAACTTCACAAGAAAAGGTAGAACCATCATAGTAAGGGGATGGGGGAAAATAAGAAATATAAGCACAACCGTGAAGGTGACCAATTGGACAACCACACACGTCACACACATTCCACAAATAAGACTGAGTGGGTGCACATAACTCGCTCTTAAGAACGTTTTGAAAATTTTGTCTCGGGTGGTTTCCTTCACAATATGTATGGAGATCAATAGTAGAATTATCTACACCTAAATTCCCATAATTCCAAGATGTCATATTTCTCAAATCAACAGTTATAAAAAAATACAAAAAAAAAAATAAAAGTTCAAACTTGAACCCTAGCAATATATACAGCTACAACTACACCGTTAGTTCCCCGGCAACGGCGCCAAAATTTGATCACGCCCAACTCTAGTCCTAAAAAGGATAAGCGGTCGTTGCAAATATAATCCGGTCTAAAAGTCCGGAGTCGAATCCCACAGAGAACTAAGGCTTAGCTGTATCTGTTTAATATTACCAAGAAGAGAAGATTGAAAAATAAATAAACAGTTGAAAACTAACTATGCTTGAATTGTAAACAATTGGAATAAAGGTCTAAGGTAATGGTTTCCCCCGTTGTTGATTTCCTTAGTTGTATGTTTCTTATAGATTTGACTTAGTTGCCTAAAGTCTCCAGCTATCATAACTCTCTCTAAAGAAATTATGATAATTTACTAGATGCACTCTCTCAAGCGACGCTAGCTAGATTCACATTATAGTTCACTTAGATCGCACCCGAGGTATCGTTATCTCTAATCCAACCTCTAAACCCTCGGTTATGACTCTCGCCTATACTCCGGGAGTGATGATGTTCAAACAACTACCTAAATATGCACTCTTTCTCAAGCAGATACATAATAAATAGAAACGGCTAATTGAGGATACTTTCAATTAACCACAATCAAAATGCAGTTGAACAAATAGAGATAAACAACAAATTCAAAACGATATTAATATAACAACCAAATCATCCCCAACGGGTTTCACCAAAACCTTAGATAACAAATTAGTTATTCATAATAGTATGTAAAACTACAATATCAAAAGTCATAATCAACAATGAAAAATAAGAAGAGGAAGGAAAAACTTGTTGAAGAATTCCCCGCCTTGCTCTTATTGTGTCTTTGCCTCCTTAGGTCAAATATGTGTCAAAAATATGTCACACTCCTCAAAAATACTGTTTTTCCGTGTATATATACCAAGTAGGGTCGGGCCCAAATAATTATACCTTCTCCTACGTGAAAAAGGACAATATTTCACGTCTGGACTACCGCGGCCGCGTCGTGGACCGCGGTGACGACCGCGGAAGACACTGCCTCAAACCGCGGCGCGGACCACGGCGATGACCGCGGTGCACTTTCTACCGCATTTGTGCACATTGTTCTGTTTGTAATTTGGAACAATGTAAAACATGAAAGTTGTAGCCCTTCGCGTTATCTTTCCAACCATATATTGTGTAGACCAAATGAAGTCCTGAACAAAAAGTTATGTCTATGTTACAAGACAATACGCAATATGCATCCTCGAGTCTTCGTTTTGTTGTTTTATCATCCGTTGATCCCCCAATATGATCCCAGCTTAAATTCTTGGGCTTTTACTCAGACTTCAAAGCTCTTAATCACTTGGATTCATTCCATAACATCTATATAGCTCGGAATCACTCCTACAAGGCATAAAACACACCGTTGTGCAAAACACTAGCGATTAAAGCGCAAACTCAACGAAAGTGTAGTAAATTAGAGCGTAATAATCAACTAAAATACGTTATTATAGCCTATCATCAAGTAGCATGAGCCTTAGAGCCATTTATGACCCTGTCTATCAGCTTGATAATGAAGGCATGCCAATTGATTTGCTTTCCTCTCTTCAAGCACTCCATAAGAACAAGATCCATATAGTTAGCAGTGTGCCTTCTCTCCTGTCTGGGCAATAAGCACTTTTTGACAAATTCAAACACAACCTTGTGCTCAGACCTCATTTCACTTTTATACACAGCCCGGCTTCATTCACATCTTCTGAATCACAAAATCTCCTGGTAATATCAAGGGTAGTAGGGAGGGAGTCCAGGCAGGGCCATCTTTGCCTTGTGTAGTCATCAAACCCTTCAGAGGGTATGTCCAGGATCTCTCCCAATTTTTGTGCATCAAACTGCACTTGGACTCCTTTCACCAGGCTTCTAACAATGACATCCTTTTTTTTGGCAATCCGCTAGGCAAGCGCCTATGGCTAGTTTTTTATTAATTAAAGAAAATAAAAATACAACAATTAGGAAAATTAGAAATAAGGGGGACAATAGCACCAGTATTGTTACCCATCCACAAACTGGGCTAAACAATGACATCCTTGACCACAACATTAGCCATAAATTTAATCAGCTCATTCCTGGCTAGACTACCATCCATTTGAAGAACCATGTCCTTCCATCCCTGAGCGGCCAAAGAATCTACCAATCTCATCATTCCTAGTTCTACCAGGTCCTTCAACAGTCTACCCTTCAAAATCTTTCTTCTGCCAAACATGGCAAGTTTGTCCTTTTCCTTCTCAGAATCATTTTCTTCTTCTTTTCCACTCCATTTATCATCATCAAATTTTTTTGATTATTTGTTTTTCACTACAGATCTTGTCCTCTTGGCTTATAAAGGTTCAATAGGCTCAGACACAGAGGATGACTTCATGGAAGAAGTCTTGGGCTTTTTGGGCTTGGGGGTAGGAACCTCCACTGATGTACCCCTTTCTTGATGGACCAGTTCTATCTCCTCTTTCTCAACAGCCTCTGAGGATTCTGCAATCTTTCCCTTTCCTTTGTCCATTTTCTTTTTCTTACTTGTAGCTAAAGCCTTTTGTAACTCATCTTCACTCTGTTTCACCCTGCTTCTTGTGGCTCTACCTTTTGGCAATGAAGAGGCAGCAGGTGTTGGGATGAAGCCTTTCTTTTCTTGGAAGGTTTAGGAACATTGGGGGCTTTTGTTGTGGGAGTTCTGTGTTTCTTTGGGTCATAGCTTGCCCCAAACTTCTTCAACAGGTTTGCTAAGGTCTCTTCAGTAGATGAAACAGGTTCATCTCTTTGTGTGCTCAGATGAACCAATCCCTTATCAGCTTCCCCAGAACAACTTCCTCCTGACTTCATGCCACTCTCTTCTACACTTTCATGTTCAACCCCATAGATAGCAGGCACTACTTTTTTCTCAATTCCCCTCTCTTCACCACATGCACCCTCTCTCTCTTTTTCTTTTTCTAAATTCCTTTTACCTCCACTCCTATGTATCTCAGGCAACTCAACCTCCCTAATGGGTCCAACCAAAACAAACCTAGTCTCTAGGTCCTCAATCACAGATGAACTTACCTTAGAAGGATATTTTTGAGTCTTTTTAGAGTTAGAAGACCCATGTCCTTCCCCCTCAGTGGCAGATTGATCGGATTCAAACTCACAACTGGAGTTAGATTTTTGAGCTTGGATTGCTTTCAACCTTTCATTTAAAGCCTTCCTTAGAGCCCCAGATGCTACAGTCTTTCTAGCAAGCATTTTTACCCTTCGTAGTCTAGGTTTTGGAGATGCACTGGGTGGAGTAGTTGAGGATGAATTTGAGGGAGATGGTGGTGGAGGAGTTACAAGGTTGTCTTGTGGGTTAGACATGATCGTTGATTTCTTGAGAGAATTTGGGAATTTTGGAGAAGAGGTCAAGTGAAATTGAAGAAGATTTTTTGACGATTTGAAATTATGATGAAGGCAGGAGAGTTGATGTGTATTTAAATACAAATACATATTTAATAAGTAACGGCAACCTTTTGCAGTGGTAAATTAGAGGTCTAATCAACGTGAAATTCCAGATTTTGAATTATCGATTTGGCTTCCCTAGATATTAGGCAAAAATTATGGTTTAGTGTTCCAGGCGTACGGAACTGGTTCAATGCTAACAGATAGAATTTTCTAGGAATTGAACAATTATAGGGCTTTTGCTCATGATTGAAATATTGATCTTTTTAATTGTGCAGAGTATAGAGAACATACCTTAGCTTTCATATGAACCCATACTGATGAACCAGGTTCTTCATTTAGAACTTTCATGAACATGCCTCAAATGCCATAATAGAAAAAATCTTTGTGAGATATCAGTGAGTCATATAAACACATGTCATACGAGTATACTAATTAAAGTATGAATCTGAATAAAAATTAATCTAGATATTTACACAAGTTCAAAATTTCTAGCCAAATTTTTTTTTTCATTTTTTTTAGTTTTTTTTCATTGTGCATTCTGAGCTGGACCTATTAGATGATATTAATCATCCCTTATTCCAACCTTCTCCTCTCAAAATTTTCTCTACTCAGTAATTTAGTGAAGATGTCACCAATTTGTTTATCAGTAGCACAAAATTCTATGGAAATCAATCCTTTCTCATAGTTATCTCTCAAGAAGTGGTGTCTAACATCTATGTGCTTAGTCCTCTTATGATGAACAGGGTTATTTGTCATACTTATAGCACTAGTGTTATCACAGAATATAGGAATGCAACCAACTTCAATGCCAAAATCTACCATCTGCTGTTTGATCCATAGAAATTGAGCACAACAAGAGGCAACAACAATATACTCAGCCTCAACGGTGGATAAGGCCACTGAATTTTGCTTTTTAGTGGCCCATGATAAAAGACATGTACCAAGAAAGTGAGCCATACCTGAGGTGTTTTTCCTATCCACTAGAAAACCTGCATAATCAACATCAGCATATCCTACTAGATTGAAATTACTACCTTTGGGATACCAAAGACACAGATCAGTGGAACCTTTCAAATATCTTAGTATCCTCTTGACAACAGTCAAGTGAGACTCTTTAGGATTAGCCTGAAAGCGGGCACAAAGCCCTACACTGGAAACGATGTCAGGTCTGCTAGCAGTAAGATACAAAAGTGAACCAATCATACCCCTATACAACTTCTGATCAACTGATGAACCAGGTTCATCAATGTCTAATTTAGTGGCAGTTGCAATGGGGGTGTCTATTTCCTTTGATTCATCCATTTTAAACTTTTTGATCAGCTCTTTTGCATACTATGGCTGATGGATCATGGTTCCATTTGGGCTTTGTTTGATCTGTAAGCCTAAGAAAAAGTTAAGCTCACCCATCATACTCATTTCAAACTCACTCCCTATTAATTATGAAAAGTCCTTACTTAGCTTATCAGTAGTGGCTCCAAAGATTATGTCATCAACATATATTTGTGCCACAAGGAGATGCTTACCCTTTACCCTTAAGAATAGGGTACTGTCTATTTTACCTCTTTTGTAGACATGTTCAAATAGAAATTTGGATAGTCGTTCATACCATGCTCTAGGAGCCTGCTTGAGTCCATAGAGATCCTTGTCTAATTTGTACATATGCTCAGGACATTCCTGCTCTCAACCCCTGGAGGTTATTTTAAGAACACTTCTTCTTTTAGGTAGCCATTCAGGAAGGCACTTTTGACATCATCTGATGGAGAGTAAATTCCATGTGTGCTAAAAAAGCTACGAGGAGTCTTATTGTCTCTATTCTTGCAACTGGAGCAAAAGTCTCATCATAATATATGTCCTCCTCTTGGCTGTAACCTTGGACCACCAGTATTGCCTTGTTTCTTGTAACTATTCCATCTTTATCAATTTTGTTTTTGAAGACCCATTTTGTACCAATAACTTATCTATCCTTGGGTCTTGGAACTAGATGCCGGACTTGACTTCTCTCGAACTGATTAAGTTCATCTTGCATTGCATTCACGCAGTCTGCATCCTACAAAGCCTCAATAAGATTTTTAGGTCCAATAAGAGATAGGAAGGTATCAAAAGCACAGAGATTATTTAATTGTGATCTAGTTTGGACTCCAGATGTTGGATCAGTGATTATGTTATCAATAGGATGAGAACTTTGATACTTGTGAGATTTCACAACCAACTGATTTCTGCTAGATGTTTCTCCATGTTCTGTTGCTGAGGAATAGGGTCATGAATAGATTCTTTTAAGGGATGAGTATCAATTCCTCTTCGATCAGTTCCCCTTGTCAGGTTGCCCTGGATGGAAGAACCTGTTCCATCACATGTTCCTTCTTTTGGTGCCACTTTAACTTGTGCAAAAAATTCAGTCAAATCCTTTACCAGTCCAATGGCTTCATCTTCATGTTCATGTCTCTCAGAAAAAGAATGTTAGTTTCATCAAACACTACATTCACACTTTCTTCTACACACAAAGTTCTTTTATTAAACACTTTATATGCTTTGTATGTGAAGAATATCCCAAGAATACTCCCTCGTCACTTCTGTGATCAAACTTACCTAGGGAGTCTTTTCCATTATTGTGCACAAAGCACTTGTATCCAAATGCCCTAAGATGATATATATTTTGTTTCTCCCTTTAAGTAACTCATAGGAAGTCTTCTCTACAAGAGGTGTAGTCATGCATCTATTGATAATGTAACAAGTAGTATTTACAGCCTCTGCCTAGAAGCTGTGAGGCAGTTTACTAGAAAGAAGCATAGTCCTAGTCATGTCTTCAAGAGTCCTGTTCTTTCTTTCAACTACTCCATTTTGTTGAGGAGTCCTAGGGGCAGAGAAGTTATGATCTATACCATGCTCATTATAGAATTCAGCAAACTTAGCATTTTCAAATTTAGTTCCATGATCAGACCTAATGGATGCAAGTTGATTACCTAGTTGTTTCTGAGTTTTTCTAACAAAAGCAGTAAACATGTCAAATGCTTGAACTTTAGATGTTAAAAATAGTACCCAGGTAAATCTAGAATAATCATCAACAAGCACCATCACATATTTCTTTCAACCTCTGCTCAAGGTTCTCATTGAACACAGAGATCCATATAGACCAGTTCCAACGTCTTGGTTGTGCTTACCATTTTTTTATTTTTGAAGGATGATCTTACCTGCTTTCCCTTGCACATGCCTCACAAACTTTGTCTTCCTTGAACTTGATGTTAGGTAGCCCTATCACCAAGTCCTTAGAGACTAATTTGTTTAGCTGATTCAGACTAGTATGACCAAGTCTTTTGTGCCATAGGAGGGGATAATTATCCAACATACTTAGGCAAGTGAGTTCATTTTCTGAAAGAGTATACAAATCTACAACGTAAATATTATTCACTCTTTTTCCCTGCAAAACAATCTTGTCAGTAGTAAGCTTAATCACAAAGCATTTGATAGAGGTGAATGCTATAAGATTACCTCTGTCACATAGTTGTGACACACTGATCAGGCTGTATTTCAAGCCATCTATCAAGTAGACACTCTCAATGGAATGTGAGTCTATCTTACCTACCTTTACAACACCAATAATCTCACATTTCTTCCCATTTCCAAAGGATACATTATCTCTCTTTAAGTCCTCAAGTGAAAGGAACTGGTTCTTATTTCCAGTCATATATTTTGAGCAGCCACTATCCATGTACCATATTTGGCTACTTCCCTTCACTTGGACCTGCAAAATGAAATCAAGGGTTAGTCTTAATAACCCAAACTAGTTTGGGTCCCTTTCTATAGGCAAAGAGGTAAATCAAGTTCCTTTTAGCCCACCCAGTCAGCCTATTCTTTTCTTGAACAAAAGCTTTGTTCTTTTGAGTTGCCTTTTCTTTTGCATTACATTAATTTTTATAATGGCCAGTCTTGCCACAGTTGTGTGCAGATTTTGTTCTCGGGAAGAGTGAGGTACTTGCTTTTAGGATCCCACTTAGGTGCTTGAGTCCCATAGCCAAGTCCTCTTTTGTTGCTACTGTGATGTTCTTGTATCCTGGAAAGTGCATCAGAAACCTTGTTCCATTTGCAAGTTCTATCTAGTTCATGTTTTACCTTCCCTAGATCTTCTTTAAGACTTTTATCTGCTCATCCTTCCTGTACATTTCATCCTTCATTTTTCCTAAGTTTTCTTCTAGGGTAAGATGAGCGTGATCAGCTTTCTTCTTACATGTTCCTAGTTTCAGTTTTAAGTTCTCATACCTAAGTTCTAGGACACAGGTGTCAAGTTCAAGAACCTAGTTCTTCAACTCAGCATTCTTACTATCACTCTCATTAGCCCTAGATTCTAGATTTTTGCACTTGGCTTTTAGGATAACGCATTCCCTAGACAGTTCTTTCTCCTCATTGTTAATTATCTTAGACTCGTCAATGAAGTCTAGCAATAGCTCAGACAACCTTTCTTTAGACAGGAATTTAATCTTGTTCTTGAGATGAAGGGCACTTACCTCTTGTTCATTATCTGATTCTCCGATAGCCATAAGTGCTTGTTCATTTCCACCTTCATCTTTTGAGTCCTCATCTGATGTTTCTCCCCAGGCAGCAACCATAGCCTTTGTTGATCCTTTGTTCTTCTTGGATTCAACTTGTTCCTTCTTTATGTTCCTTCGTTCAGCTCTTTCTTTCTCCCATTCAATTTCTTATTAATGGCAGTTTTTGATATGGTGATCAGTCTTCCCAACTTGTAACACCCCTTGTTGGTTTGTTTCTCAAGAACCTTTGGTTTATTGAAGGTTGTACCTCTTGAAGAACCATTTCTTCTCATCAGGTACTTTTTGAAATCTCTTATAATCATGGCCACTTCATCATCCTCCAGATCTGAACCTTCAGCTATTCTGAGAACCATACTTCTTTCCATCTTGGGTGCATCCATTTTCATGGTTTGCCTTCTCAGTTCATAGGCAGTGAGGTTTCCAATTAATTCATCCAGCTTGAGGGTAGCAATGTTCTTTGATTCCTGAATGGCAGTGATTTTTCTTTCCCAAGTCATCGGTAAGACTCTTGTCAAGATTTTCTCAACCTTGTCTTCTTCAAGGATAATTCTCCCAAGAGATATAAGTTCATTTGTTAGTATTGTGAACCTTGTGTACATCTTCTGGATAGATTCCCCTTTCTTCATACTGAAATTCTCATATTAAAAATATAGCAGTGTTCCTCTTGATCTCTTTACTTGAGGAGTTCCTTCATGAGCCACTTGTCCTATATTTCTTTTGCAATAGTATAGCTTTGAATCCTACTATACTCGTTTGGACCTAGTCCATATACAAGCCATTTCTTAGCCTTGGCATTCTTCTCCCATTTCTTTAAATCTTTAGCAGTGCAGTCGAATCTTGTCTTTGGCACGTCCACTCCTTCCTCATTGTTCTTTGTAGTTGCCAATGGACCATCAGTGACTATGTCCCAGAGTTCATAGTCCTCTCCTATTATTTGATCTCTCATCATGTTCTCCCACCAAGAATAGTACTGACCATTAAAGAGTGAAGGCCTAGCAGTGGATTGCCCTTCCCAGTTTCCAAGTGGTGCACTCATCTTGATCTTTCCTAAGGTGTTATCCTCTTCAAGGATAACCCTCTCTGATACCAATTGATGTTTTAAGCGTCAATACCACACAAGAGGGGGGGTGATTTGTGTGGTATCCAATTTTTGCTTAAATACTCTATAGAAGAACCTGGTTCTTCTAGGTGTTCCAACTACAACTATTTGTGAAATAATAAATACTGAAAATAAAGAACACAGAGAGTTTTACAAGGAAAACACCTGGCTAAAAGGGTAAAAAAACCACAACCTACTAATTTGTAGGATTTTCCCAAAATTCCACTAAAATCACTGAGCCAAAATAGCATTAACAAAAACTCTTTGTAAACCTAAGGATTAACTCTAATCCCGTTATGGCACATAGCATCAACTGTTATGATAACTTCTGTGTATGTGCAATACCTGTAAAGAAGAACAATCACTTTTATTTAATAGGCTAGTAATCAGAGTTTGATTGGGACTCAATTGTTGCTATTCTATCGTAGAAGAGTTTGTGATGATCTCAAACTCTAACACTATCTTTATCCTGGATTGTGTTCTCTTCATATAAGGAGACTTTCTTTCCTTATCTTATATGCAACCTTTTCGATCAGATCAGGAGATAATGATGCTTGATCAGTAGGACTTATCTCCTTCACGTGCATCTGACATGCGTAGATTAATCATGCATGTACTTCACAAGATGGACCTGGTCCATGACTGAGTTCTTTTATCATTCTTCAAAACTTCACCTGTTCTTGGGCCAAGAGTAAATAGACACGATCGCATGCAATATAATTTACCCAAATATGAGTCAGGGTCGAATCCCACAGAGAATAGTATGGAGGCGATTAGGAATGTAAGAGAATTATAACTTGATATGCAATGCCAAACACTTAGAATTATTTACAAAAAATATTATAGCTAAATGTGGAAATGTAAACTAACCTAGAAAGCAAGTACAATGATCAATGACTAAAAGTATGGATACACGCGGAATTACACTCAAGTAACGTTCCAATGTATTTCATGATTTTACAAATATGAGCGAGTTTATGTTAATTAGCCTTTGGTAATAATTCTTTATTAGCTTCTTCCAAAGTTCAACAAGACTTCATAATTGAATTATCCCTAAAATAATTAAAAGATTAAGCACCCCTGATTTATAGCTACAAGTAGTTCAATCCTATCCCTAGGTAGAATCTAGAATGAGGGTTAAAGTCTCAAGTTCTTGTTAATTAATCATTCTTAGCCCCAAATAATCTTTCCCAAGATTAATTCAAATTTAGCGAGTCTTAGGGTTATCTAATCCCTTTGAAAACGTAAAAGAACAAGAGTTATTAAAATAACAATAACTCAATTTATTATAAATAAAAATTGTTCAATACATAAGCACAACAAGGTATTTAATCCATACTTTAAACATGTATATTTCTATAAACATGATTCAGGTATTGGAATAAATACTACACACTTTGATATACAACACAAAACAAGAAAATGAAGAAATGAACATAAATGGGTAAGAAATTCTCAACCAAAAGCTTCAAATCTTCAAGACCAAAGTTTGTGTGCAAGAACTCTAGCTTCAAACTTGTGTTCTTCTCTTAAACTAGGTCAAAGATGTCCAAAGATATTTTACAAATGAGCTAGGTCGTGTATTAAATGGTTTGGGGATCAAAAACGTAAAATTCCATTTCTTCCCAGAACTACCCAAAAAAATATGCTATGAATTCGCGTATATACACTGGCGTTCGCAGTGAGTAACTTCTCCAAAGGTACGCGATCGCGTACAGTGTCCCGCGTTTGCCTAGCATAGTTCACCTATCGCTGACCAGGCTTTCTTCTTCGCGTTCGCACTGATTACATACGTTCACGTAGCTTTGCCATCATGGATTTCTGCGATCGCATAGGGTAATCACTGGCAGTTGTCCATTTTTCCTTTTTTTAGCACCTTTTCACTTGTTTCTTTCATATCTTCTCCAAATCATATGCTACCTGAAATATGCCAATAAACCTCAGAAAATGTCTTTGTTTCTCATCAAAATCATACAAAAGCCTTAGTATTAAGAAGAGATAAATTGGTATAATACCAACTTATCACAAAACCAGCATATCCGGCTATTTCTTCCAAGGTGGGAGTAAGCTCAAAATTTGAGAACGAAAAACGTTGTGGGCGGGATCCCAAAAAGTTACCAAGACCTTAATCAGATCATCATGCAGTTTGACATTCATAATATCTATGAGAGCATCCAAATGCTTTGTCACCCAATCCTTATCATCTTTATCTAAGTCACACCACCACATTTGAAGTTGTAGTGGAGCCTGCTCTATGACATTAATGGCAGATTATGGACAATGTTCATTTTGTACCTGTGAATGGTTAGGGTTAGGGTTGACTCCAGTGAAATTTTTTTGCAAAACAAATTTTCAATTTTCTAAATAAAAAAATCAAAGAATGGTGGCTACTTATGCAATATTAGCAACAGGTGGCTGTTTTTGCCATAATGGCCCCTTCACACTTTCAAATAAAGCTTGAGGCCGGAGAAGGGCATTTTATCGAAAAAGTATTGTCATTGACAAACACGTCCGTTCTTTGCGAAAATAGCCCTTCGACAATTTGAAGATGTTCTAAGGCTATTCCACCAAAATCGTATCATGACGCAACCGAAGCTGGGTCAACTTATTCTTTTGACCAAAACACTAGACATATTTATTTTTTGGTTATATTTGCAAAATGAGGCCGAACCCTATGTAGGTTGCCTACGTATCTCACATCCGGTGAGAATCAAACCTACATAGTCCGGTCGATTTTGACATAACTAGGAAAACATGATATTAACTCATTTTGAAATGAATCTTTTTCTTTTTCAATTTTCATTATTTTTTGGAAGAGTTTCAGGACATTTTTAATACCAGGTTTTTCAGAATCGGGCTAATTTCTTTCCTACCTCACTCTTGGTTTTTATTTTGATTTTCTTTCCCTAGCCGATCAATATGAAAACCGAAGCAAATAAATATTCAAGTAGTATAGAAGACACATCATGATGGTCTTTTATTTCGGCTACACCTATCCTAGATGGACCCAACCCTGTGTTAAGTCCCCAAAGTCAAATGCACATGATGCAAACAAACATTCCTACTAGGGATCCAGCATGAGGCTATGTTATTCTAATTTTAAACTTGGGGGTGTGTTCTAGACATCAGACATGGCTTACCCAAGCGGACAGCTCGAGCCGAGATGGGGGCAATGTACCGGGATCACAAAAATCTGTCCGTCGTAGTTGTTGATCCAGCCTCGTTCTATTTGGTATAACTTCTAACATAAAAGTGGACCACGCATACGTGTGCACCATATTTTTAGAAGACTTAAAAGGGAGGCGTAAGAAGACAGTATAATATAGTTCAAATAATATAAGATCGGTAAATAAGCGGCAATTTGCACATTAGGCCCACAAACGCAGTAATATCAACAAAAAATAACGCCAAATACAAATTAAATTAAAAAGCTCAAATTCTGAACCCTGAACTAGATATTCTTGGATTGATCTCCAGCGGAGTCGTGAGAGTTGTCACACCTCATTTTTCCTGAGGGGATAGTGTCACGGGCTCGTTTTATGTCTCACAAAAATAGCCCGCGCGGCAGCCAAGACTCGCCTTGACTTTAGCCTTCTCCAACACTCGGCCAAAATTTCAGCAACTTTGGACTTCAATTAATTTAGCAGCGTTTCAACGTAGTAAGCTTAGAATGAACTTAGGCAAAGAAAATATAAGTGAAAGGACAGAATTTAAACATGAACAAAAGACACAAGATTACAGGAACTCTTTTCCAACTTTGTATTTAACTCGAGCATACAAAGAAACTCAAACTCCGAAGTACATCCGTGTCCAAAATGAAGATCACTCTTGACCCTCACAAGACTACTCTTAGCCTTAGTGTTTTCACTCTTGAAAACAAGACTTAGGACTCTTCCTAAATCAGAAAACATGCACTCTTCACGTTTTGAACTCCTTAAGTATGCTCTCACACGTTTTTCTCACATAAGCCATAAAGGGATGGGTGCTGTCCATTTATAGAACATGAATCAGCCCCATTTACACAATAGTTGCCCCATTTTAGGCCACAACACTTGCCCACTAAGCCCACTACTTTACTTTAGTGTATTTGACACCCCCAACTACTAGGATCATGTAAATCATGCTAAAGATAGTGAGATCATGGCCCAAAAACGTGCTAACACTCCTGCCAGCTTTTTAGACAATCACAACTGCTGCCCATGTGCACAGCATGTGCCGGTAACCGCCATTGAGTTGGTCAATTCCAATGTTGCTGCCCAATTTTGTGCCTTGGCTAGGACCAGCTCCAATGCCATTGTATTCCAGCTGCATTGTGCCCCAATTTGCCTTGCCATTGCCCGCGAACTTGGCCCGTTTGCCGCAACTCGATGCCATGCCAAATCTGCCCGCGCACTGCCTTCCCGTTGCACATTTGCTTGCATTTGCCTATCCGTTTTTGCCTTGCCTTAGCATCACTACCTCATGCCTTGATGCCTTTGCCATTATCAAGTGTCACCCTTATCCCGCAACTCATTGTCAAGTCCTTGCCAAGCTGTCTCGCATCCGTTCAAAGCCTTAGACATCGCTTGCCCGTTTCCCTTTTTGACTTTGGTGCTCCCCGCGCACCTATCTTTGCAACAGTCTTGCTGCCTCATGACAACACTCTTGTTGTCAAGTCGAGCTCAATTGGCGGAGGTCTAACAAACCACCCACACTCTTTGAAACTCGACGTCCTCGTCGAGGTCAACTCAATGTATGAGTCCCAAGGGGTTGACAAGCACTGCCCCTTGACCTCCTCTCTCCTCGGCTACAATTGCATTGAGTCCAACAGTTTGCTTGTCACTGTTCAGTGTCTCCAATGTAGCCCTCTTCTCTGCGGCAGTCAAAGCATTTATCACTGCCTTGTTCGGATAGTCCCTCGCTCGATGTGGTCCATCACAAAGGAAACAACCACAGAATTTGCTACCCTTCTCCTTGCTCTTTGAAGTTCCAGCTTCTTGCTTTCCCTTCCCTCTATCTTCATGTGCATTGCCACTTTCACATTTTTTCCACTCCTTTGCCTTGTCCTTCTTTCCGTCGTTGGACTTTGAAGCACAATTCTCCTCATTAATATGAAAATCGCCCAATGCATCTGCAGCAGCTACAACACTTGCGAGGTTTTGAATATTCTGCCTTTGCAACTCAAGTTGTGCCCACTGTTGCAGCCCACTCATGAAGTTGTGCAACTTGTCTTCTTCCGACATATTGCTGATGCTCAGTATCAACGATGTGAACTCCTTCACATAAGCTCGAACTGATCCGGTATGTTTCAACTTTTTCAGTTTGTCCCTAGCAATCCAAGATGTATTACTAGGAAGGAATTGATCCTTCAATTCTTTTTTAAGCCGCTCCCACGACTCAATCTTTGGTCTACCAAGACTCTTATCTTCAGCCACACGAGTGTGCCACCATAACTTAGCATCATCACTCAAATACATGCTAGTCAAGGTTACTTTCTCCTCTACGTCTTGCACACGAATAGCATGAAAGTACTGCTCTATATCCCAAAGAAAATTCTCCAATTCACGTGCACTCCTTGCACCTCCGAATTCCTTTGGTTCAGGTATTCTCACTTTGAGACGTTCAGCACCATGTTGAGGAGCATCCTCGCCCACAACACGTCATAGTATCACTGTCTCGGCCTTCAGATCTGTGTTTTCTCGACTAAGCATTGTCATTTCTGCCTTAAGAAATGCAATTCTAGTCACAAGAGACTGAAGCTCTTCCCCTTCAGCAACATTTCCCACTAATGCTTCCAATTTCATTAGCCTATCCCGCAGTTCATTGTTACCACCAGCCATGTTCTCGAACAAGACCACAAAATCTGCCACTGCACGTCGTGTCTCCGCCAGAACTTGCTCCGCTCTGATACCAGTTGTCACGGGCTCATTTTATGTCTCATAAAAATAGCCCGCGCGGCAGCCAAGACTCGCCTTGACTTTAGCCTTCTCCAACACTCGGCCAAAATTTCAGCAACTTTGGACTTCAATTAATTTAGCAGCGTTTCAACGTAGTAAGCTTAGAATGAACTTAGGCAACGAAAATATA
>MU786895.1:105875-130491 GCA_026770625.1 Nicotiana glauca | reverse complement strand
CCGTTAGGCCCGCGAAGCCCACGAGCCCGGCCCGTTTAGCCCAGGACCATCTGGGCTTAGGCCCGTCGCGGGCTGGTTCCACCCAGCAGGCCCACGAAGCCCGGGACCGCCAAGCCCGGGACCGCCCGAGCCCGGGACCGCCAGGCCCAGGCCCGTCAGGCCCGGCCCGTCAGGTCCGACCCGTTTGGCCCATTTAGGCCCGGTCCCGCCTAAAAGTGCAGCCTTAATCATAACAATATCACTCATCAAATAACCTAAAAAACATATCAATTTTCATGATCTTTCGAGTGCTCCACCACAAATTGATACTAATCATCTAAAAAAAACAACTAGTGCTCATTGTTGACTTTTCCTCATATAATGACCAACCAACGAAAAATTAAGAACAAATGAGCAAATAATCATCACAAGGTAAAGGAACTAAAATATGCAAGGACCATATATTGAAAGCCAGGAACTATCTTATTTTAGCAAACTCAACCATCCTTTTATATGCAGCTAAACCGAGGAGACAAGATGATTGCTTCGAACCTTTTGAATTTTTCACATTACTGTTGCAGTCCAACCCACAACCACATTGTGGACAAACCAAGAAATTATCAATTGAAAAGCTTGCAGAAGCAATCCCAACAGAAAAACTCAAGATTATCACCGATTTTAACAACCTCCACAATGTTAAGCCACAAAAATAGAACTTTTGACATGATTTAATTCCAAACACAAAAATGAACTGATCCAAAATTCTTCAATGAACTTGTGTAGAAACACAACAGTGGACGAAAACGAGATGAGCAAATTTCAATTATTTCAAGAACAAAAGTATATTTTTACAGACACCTACCTAAATGTAAAAGAAACAAATCGATTGAACCCAGTAAAACTCGGATAAGCACAAATGGATCTCAATCATAGTCCAGCGACAATCAGCAATCAACAGCAGCGGAAATCGAACGGCGATTTGAATAATACTTCTCATTAAAAATCACGTGATTACATCACTTCTTTTCCTTTGGCGCTTGTTTGCTTTCACTACCACTTGTAGGCCGTTGTAGCTTGTTTTGGTCCCCAGCTGATTGGCAAGGCTCTTTCCTGCTTTTTTTTCATCGTTCATTCGGCTTGATGCTAGAGCGACCGGATAGGCTCGAGCTATCGGGGCTTGCTGGTTTGTTTGGAGATCTTGCATCAAATTTTGGGGCCTTTGGGAACGTTACCCCGGACAAAGGTCATCTTTGAACGCCTTGACGGGTCCTGTTGATTTTGATGTGGACAACTCTTTAAAAGAGTGCAAGGTCGGCTCCAGTTTGAGGAGTTTGCCTATGTGTGGGGCGCTTCCTTGGGGCCTTGTCGAGTTTTGGAGATCGGAGCTCCCCGAGTATGCTCCTCCGGAGAAGGAATCGGGATCCCGGGCGTGCGCCTCGCATATGGCATCGGCGCCATAGAGCTCATTGCGGCCCTGCTACTTGGTGGACGGAGATTCCAAATGTGAAACGCTATCTGGAGCATAGACATAATTCGTGTGAATACTCGAGCTTGGTTGTCTGTTGGAGGATGTTTCTTAGGTCGAATATTGACCCGTCGATCCGTAACGAGGTCATTGGCTTCCTGGAGCTTACATCTGGCAGGTGATTTGCCACTGTCTTTTTGTAAGACTTTGCTGTTTTGGACAGTTGTTCTTTCGTCTCAACATAGGGCTCCCTACCCTCTAAAGCACGAAAACCGTCTACATTTATTTATTTTCTTTTGTTAGTTCTGCTTCAGTTATGGCGACCACTTCGGACCTGCTAAGGTAAAAGGAGTGGAATGTCGTTCCTGGTGTTTGAGAGTCAAAGACCTTCGCTCTGGAGACGCATACTTGATAAGAGAGAAATATCTTGAGACAGCAAGGTGATATTGTGGGTGGAGCGAGGGAATGACACTGCGGGTCTTTCCCCACGTGAAGGCATCGTGGACTCTGCTGATGGGTTTTTGAGCGTGTACTTGTACCCTTTCGCATTTGTCCCTCTTGATAAGGTCATGCTCGAATTTTGCTTGAAGTATCGGGTTACCTTGGTGCAAATTCATCCGCCATTTTGGCAGACGGTGCTGATGATGAGATTTTTCGTGGAGAAGGTCAGGCTTGAGTTCACGCTTGATCATCTCACAGGCTTGAGTTCACACTTGATGGTCTTGCGATAAACGCAGGTCGCGAGCTATGTCTCGCATCAGGTAGGGAGCGGATCTGTCACGACCCGAATTTATTCCACCATCGGGCGTCGTGATGGCGCCTACTAACGGAGCTAGGCCAGCCAAACATTATACATTCTCTATCAACATCACCAATAAAATATACTGTCAACAATTAATAAATGCGGAAGACTTTTAAGTTTAATAAGATAATATAAGAATGCGGAATTTCAAAAACACATCACTACCCCAAAACCTGGTGTCACTAGCTCACGGACTACAATAGAATACTACAACCAATCTGAATGAATAAAAATACATAAGTCTGTTTCGGAACAATGAAAACAAACTGAAATAAAGGAAAGGGACTTCAGCCTTCGAACGCCAGCTAGGCTACCTTGAACTGTCCCCGGGCTGATGATAACTCCTGGAATAAATATCCTACTGCCGCTGTCCGAAATCTGCTCCTTGATCTGTGCACAAAAAAATGCACAGTGTGTAGTATCAGCACAACCGACCCCATGTGCTGGTAAGTGCCTGGCCTAACCCCGGCGAAGTAGTGACGAGGCTAGACAGGACCACCTAATCAACCTGTACAATGCTATATACATATATACACCAAAACAACAGAAATACTGAAGCTAAACAAATAAGAGGGAGGGAACATGCTGTGGGGAGTACAATTGAATATACAGTTTATCAGTGTAATTAATAAATAGGGCACAACAATAATTATCGCAGAATAAGAAATTCAATAGTTGCATGGCATCAACCTTCGTGCTTTTACGCTCATTCTCACCCAAACAATCATATAAAAATGCACGGCATCACCCTTCGTGCTTTTCCTCTCATAACTCTCATTTCATGACACAGAATGATCCTTCGTGCAAATATAATCAAATCAGAGCATGGAATGTACCTTCGTGCATAATTAGTCACAACATAGCACGGAATGAACCTTCGTGCAATTATAGTCAGAAATAGCACGGAATGACCCTCCGTGCAATATCACTCTTCCTCACCCAAACAGCAGTCACAACCAAACGGGCAAGAAGAATAAATAAATAAAAAGTACTTTCCCGGCAAGGGAGTAACAACAAAACAACTGCGTCCCGGCAAGGGAACAATAACAATAACTTTCACAACTCAGCAAGGGTAATACTCAGTAATTTTAACCATCCCGCCAAGGGATATATCACAATTCCTTTCAATACTTTCAACTTTATCTCAATAGTATCTATCATTCGAGCCAACGCTTCACAATATTAATATTTCACAATTTAATTCTCAACTCTGCACAGTCGTAGCAAATTATACTTTAACTTAAGTGAATTTCCAAATTTATCTCAAAACATGTACAAATAAAAACCCACGGTCATGCTAGACTCCGGTGTATAGACACTCGTCACCACGCCTATACACCGCACTCGATCATTTAGCAAATAGCAATTTATTATACTATAATCCTATTATCTCAAGCCAAAGTTAGATCAAACACTTACCTCGAAGGTTTACGGCCAACTCAATCCTCAAGCAAAGCCTTTCCTTTCGAATTTCGCTCCAATTCAATCGTATCTATACACAATTTATTTAATATCATCAATAATACTCAACAATCCAACCCAAATGTCTAATTAAAGTCTTTCTAACATTCTGCCCAAAAATCGCAAAACCGACCCCGGGCCCGATTGGTCAAAACCCGAGGTTCGAACCAAAATAAATTCACCCATACTCCCACGAGTGTAAATATATAATTTATTCTTAAACCCGACCCCAAAACGAGGTCCAAATCACTATTTCTTTGAAAACTCTTACTCTACCCATTTCTCTAATCTTCTACCTATTTTCTCATGTTTAGGCCTAAGAAATTGATTTATGATGATGAAATAACGAGGAAACGATGTTAAGAAAACTTACCCAAAGTGTTATGGAGGAGAGGAAGCTTGGGACTCGTCAATGGAGGGTTTGAGAGAAGGGTTCGTGAGAGAAAAGTGTGAAAATCCCGTAATAGCTACTGTTTTAGGCTTTTAAAATCACTGGGCGAAATTGCCCTTCGCGTTCGCGTACATAGTGTCGCGTTCGCGAAGGGTTGGACAGAATGGGCATCGCATTTGCGTGGACCAAGTCGCGAACGCGTAGAAGAAAAATTGGGGGCTTCAAAGTTGTCCTACGCGAACGCGTGAGGCCTTACGCGAACGCGTAGAAGAAACAGGCCAGGCTCCGCGAATGCAGGAGCCTTCACGCGAACGCGATGAAGAAATATCTGCTGCAGATTTTCTGCAATTTTTCTAAGTTCAAAACCACTCCTTACCTATCCGAAACTCACCCGAGCTCTCGGGGCTCCAAACCAAATATGTACACTGACACAAAAATATCATACGAACTTGCTCGAGCGATCAAGTCGCTAATGTAACATCAAATTCAACGAATTAAAACCCAAGATCATCACTTTCCATTTCAAAGTTCATAAACCTTAACTTTAGCTATTTAGGTCCGAAACACGTCAAACGACGTCCGTTTTCAACCAAACTTTACAGGAAACGCTTAACCAATATTTATGACCTGTACTGGGCATCGAAACCAAACTACGAGCCCGATACCTATATTTTCTAACTCATTTTCATTTTCATTTTTCCTTAATAATTTCAAAAAACAATTTAACAGAAAAATTCTTTTACTGAGGTTCTGGACCTTGGATTTCGACTCCGGGCACATGCCCGAGTCCCATATTTTTCTACGGATCTTCCGGGACCATCCAATCTCAGGTCCGGGTCCGTTTACTAAAATGTTGACCAAAGTCAACTATATCAATATTAATATCATAATTTCTCAAATTTTTCACAGAATTCATATATTTTAACATAAAAATTTTCTGGCTTCACGCCCAGACTGTGCACGCAAATTGAGGCAACCAAAAGTGAGGTTTTCAAGGCCTCGGAAACGCAGAGAAAGGGAGAAATACTGTGATGACCCTTTGGGTCGTCACAGGATCATCAAGGTATATGCGCATGTTGCTTTTCTTTTCGGCCGATATGTTCCTGAGGCGGCATTTTTTCATCTCATTTGTGCTAGATGCGTTGTTTTTCTAGATATCACGTGGCTTCTTGAGGCAAGGCAGCGCTTCCCCGGAGAGGAGTTGGAGTCATTGGCCTTTGATCCAAGAGATGTAGTAGAAAGAGGGTCCGGGACCCATCATGCGAAGGAGCCTCTAGTGGCGCTAGTCGGGCTCGTATTTCTGAGGGTGGGGCATTACCTTAGTCGGTTGTCCCCAGGTTACCTGTTTCTCAGCGAGTGACTCCCTCGAATGATTATGTTATGGCCGAGGCCGGTTCTTCCAGGGTTGCGGGATCAGTATTATCAGGAGTGTGCTCTGATTTGGAGAACACTTGTCATCTTCATTTTGCGGTGAGTTCGTGCATAATTCTCTCATACCTCGCATCTTTCTCCCCTTATGGAATATTTCCTGCGCATGCCTGTGATAGACTTAAGTCTGAGTTGCTTCGCCAAAAGGCCAAGTTCAGGAGGGTTACGCGATGAGCGAGAATCCCTTAGGCTTATTTGCAAGGAGAAAGAAGTTGAGCTGCAACATTGGTGATGTGAGGCGTAGCGGGACTCGAACTACAGCTATTTGGTGGAGCAGGTAACTTCCCGCAGTGTGGTTTTTGCTTCCATTTAATTTTCAAGGCTAACTTCTTCTTGCCGTGTTAGCTGCAAAAAAATACAGAGGCCGTGGAGCACCTCAAGGGTAAGGTGAACCGTGCCAGGGCACCCTACGAGGAACTAAGGGGCCAGGTACGAGCTCTAGTTTTGGAATAGGCAAGTGCTTCAGCCAAGATTCCTGCCTTCGAGGTCTAGCTCAACCTGTCTCGAAGTAACATAAATGTTCAAGCGGATATGATTGTGAAACTAGAGTCTGAACTCTCAAAGGTCGGTAATGAGATAGTTGACGCCCGGGCAGAAGTGGCGCTGAGCCGAACCAGGGCGGATCATGAGATGGCAAGTTGCATAAAGGTGGCTACTGATGCCCGATCCGAGTTGAGGCGTGCCCTTGATCATGAGAAGAGGATCGAGAAATATGTGCGCTGCTGATCTTGGAGAGAAGTGTTCGAGAAAGTTAGAGCGAAAGGCTTTATCCTCTTGGAGGAGTTGGTCCGAGCAAGGGCGGACAAGCGTGATGCTCGGTCACTCCACATGGGTGTTGGAAAGGATGGTCTTGACGGATTGTAGCCTCTTGGCTCAAAATATAGCTCCTACTATTTTTTATCTTGGTCTACGACGTGCGTAGAGCGGGCCTGTAAATGGAGAATATTTTTGTCTTTTGTAACATAAGGAGAATTTCAAAGCGTTATTCTTTTTGTACCTTTTTCTGTCATTGCTCTTTATTGTGTATATTGGTTTATGGGATCGGTCCCTGAGTCCTGCTATGGCTCGAACTCTGATTGGCCTTCTGGCTTTTTCCCGTCTTCATGGGCGGAGGGTGGTGACCCTATGTGCTCCTATACCGAAGCGCTCTTGCGGGCGGTGATAGCGTCTTTGGGACTGTACTTTTAGCCGTATGGTAATTCAAGTTCCCTTCGGGTTCAGTCTCCGAGTTGGGAGTCTAACTCGGGCTTATTTTACCTTCAAACATATTTAGGCCGACGATGATGATTTAATTCCCTACCTTTGGGTGTTTTGTGATTTTCTTTTATTTGTATCTAAGCCAGGAGATAATGGTCTTCATGTCGTTATTCGAGCTGCAATTAGCCTTTGACCTTTTCGGAAGTTCCGGTTGGCGATAGTGCATTTTGCTTCGTGCCCTTGGACATTTGATGATCTTCTGGGTCTAGTCTCCGAGTTGCATTGCAATTCGAGCTGTAATTGACCTTTGAATCTTATTTTGAGCTTTCGACCAGTGGTGTGGCCTTTCTATTGTTTGGCCGTAGAGACCTTTCGATATACGGCCCGAAGGCTTGTTTAGCTGGCGACAATGGCACTTAAACTGTTTGGTCGTAGAGAACTTTTCATATGAGGCCCAAAGGCTTTGCTTAGTTTAAGTATTTTGGATCAGGTCTTCTAATCGGGTTACGATTCGAGCTCACATTAATCCTCAAGTTTTCAATTTTCAATTCGATGGTCGTAGAGACATTTCAGTGTGAAGCCCATAGGTTTTGCTTAGCCGGCAACAATGGCACTTACGCTATTTGATGTGAGGCTCAAAGGCTTTTGTAGGCTTTGTTTTCCTCTCGTTAAGTTTTGTTTGATTATTTTGCCTGACCCGTTGTCGATTCTAAAAGAACCTCCATTTCAAGTCGTAATCGGCGATGTTTTAAGCACCTCGGAAGCTTCATAGCCCATAGGTCGAGTAGATCGATGCTTTTTCGATTTTGGAGCCGACATGGTCAGAACTAGCTTTTTCCTATTGAGAGAAGCTTGTGTTTTAATCGGTTCTTTCCGAAATAGATTCGGATGATTTTTTTAGCAACAATCGGGCGTCCTCGAGTCATAATTTTTGGGCTGTAGTAGCCCTTTCAGCCGTAGTCGTGTGCATTTTATCGGGGATGTTTTTGATCCCGAGAAGCAGTTTTAGGCATCCACACTGAGGGTATGCCCTTTAGGGATTCTTACAAATGCGACGTGTAGCCTAAAATATGGGATTTTTCATACCTGTTGAGGCCTTACAGTTTGCCATACCTGTTGAGGTCTTACAGTTTATCATGCCTGTTGATGTCTTACAACTTATCATGCATGTTGAGGTCTTACAGTTTATCATGCCTGTTGAGGTCTTACGGTTTATCATGCCTGTTGAGGTCTTACGGTTTTAGGGAGAATAGATCTGTTTTTGCCGAGGTTGCCCTCTAGGTTCTTAAAATTTTGTATTTTCCAGTGCATGGCGATTGGCGACAGTCTCCCAGTTATCGAGTTTGCTTGAAGACAGCTTCTCGTGAGCTCGGATTCTGGAGGGTTGGTGAGCCCGGAGTTTCTACCCTAGGGTCCTGCAAGTTGTTGATTTGCTCATGATGAGTCTCCGAATATATTGGATCATTCTAGGCCTGAATACCGCCTTTCATAGTCTTGGAGCTAATCGTGAGGACTTTGTGAGCCTCGGCCCTATGGTGGCGGGGGTGTCGAATTGATTAACTCTCCGAGCGTTTCTGGACATATTTGATATAGAGGTTTTTTGCTGAGGATAAGCCAAAATATTTTTCTTCAAGGCATTGAATGCTCAGAAAATACTCTTTACTGCTTGATGAAAATATATGCTGTAAAGTACAAGTTTGTTCTATTGCCGTAAGTCTGGTCTACATGGGTGTGACCCTCCTGATTATCCAATGTGCCTGTATGGTTCCATATTGGAAAATAGAGAAATATCGCGTTCTTGTTGGGTCCCTTCCCTTGGGACATGCAGTCCTGCTAATAATCTTGTCGGCGGAACCCTCTTCCTGATAGAAACCCGGTCGAGGAAAGAATGTTGGGCGGCCCCATGGTGGCCGCGGATCCTCGAATGAGATCCAGAACTACTGAATGCCTTGGCTGCTTGCCTGCGTACAGATTAGTAACAAGAAAAGAAAAAAGGGAAATGATGAAAGGATGCTGTGTTTCTGAGAGTATGCCCCTTGGCAGTCGTATTCCTCATCCGGCTAGGCCGGGCCAATGACACGAGTGCTCTTACCCTCTGACCTAGTTTGAGGGTAACGCCAATCATGGGCGTAAGGCAAGGAATCTCATTCTGTCGCTTGTAGCCAGATGCTTTGGCTCCGCACCTGTCATGGAATTTCCCACCTTGGAGGAGTAGGGCCAGGGTTGCGTTCCGGGCGATGTTGGTCTGGACTATCACATTGGCTTTGGCTCGACATTGTTGGTACAATTTTAGCTGATATAACTATAGTAATTAATATATTTTTTATTTGAAAATGAGCTCGAATGAAATAATGGATTACCAATACGTTAATGCGATGCCGAGGTGGAGTCTCCGCGTCGTTTTCCTCAGGTGATAGGGTGTCCTCCGGGAGTACTCCCCGAGATTGTTCCTTTCTGGTGAGGGTCACTTGCATTCTATGTTGTACGGATCTTATCAGGGTGCCGCCATCTTTTAATGGTTGCGGTGATATGCTGCATCTTTGTCGGCTCTGCTTTGTTCGATTTCCCCTTGTCCGTTGAGCTGGATCCGGGTTCGCTTGCTTGGCGATGCTTTGTGTTCACCTCTATTGGATGGCATAGTTATTGCTCTCTTGGGTCTGTAACTCCAAACATTTTGTGACTCTCTTGGTGGGCCACGGTGTTCTTGGAGGGATTTTGGTCGAATAGGCCCGAGCCACCCGGAGTTCCCAGATTTACTTATGGTGACCACTATGTTTTTAACTGCAATGTTGAAATCAAACTTTATCGGGCGGGGGATCCATGGAGGTTGCGTTTTATAGAATTTGGTATCATTGGGGGATCCTCGAAGGTGCCATCTTTGGGATAACGCCTTGTTGTTGCAAGATGCGCTGTGCCTCGGATTGTTTCTCCCATTTGCACCACGTGGATGATGACTCCGCTCGTTTAGTGTCGGCTTCTCTGTTGGGGATCTGCCTGGATACGCCAATCCAGTGGAGATCTCTCGAGGGTTAACCGCGTCTCTGACTTGGGTCCGATGTAGGTTGCTAGTATATGACCAAGCCTCGACCGGATATTCGACTAAGCTCTGCTCGAATTGCTCCAGAGATGCTAGGTATGGTTTGTTTGGGTTTTGGGCGAAGTCCAGTGCCACCCTACTATTTAGGACCGGGAATGGTTTTGTCTTGTTGGATAGCGAGGCGCGACTCCTCGTGATTTTTTATTTCGTCTTCCTCTCCCGGCCTTCAGTGCATTGAACTCTTCTGGCATTATTTCAATGGCATTGGCTTGTGCTTCAATGGTTCGTGACATTATGGTGAGTGGGTCCCCAAAATTGGATGTCGAACAATAATACCGCGACATGGTTTCTTTGGGGGATATTTCTTCAAATCTCTTCATTGGTACGAGACCGAATTCTCCATTTTGGGGGTCGCCATTCCTGAACGGGCATGCGTGAGTGGAGATGCACCTGTGAGGACTGGGGGTCCTATCTTCCACAGGGGATTTTGTTGTTTCTGACTTCCGAGAACTGAGTCCTGGGATCGTATTTCTGGGAGACGGTTGTTGTAGGAATCTTCGCGAGCGTGAGTCAAGCTTTTCGATGATGTCCTCTAGCATCCTTACCATTGCAGGATAGGTCGCTGGTTTGTTGTGGCCCGATACCTTGGATACTGGCTGGAAGTGAGTAGATATCTTGGGTGTTATTGCGCCAAGAGTCTCTGGGCGGCTCTATAGCTGAGAGATAGCCAGACGATGTTCCTGCAACATTTCAAAAATAACACGAAGGTCAACTTCCTGATCTACCGGGGCTAGGATTTTTTGGGTTTCCTGTCAATTAGCATGTTGCGTCTCGTTATCGGATCGGAAGCCTTCGTTACCGTACTGTGCAGCGCATGATTCCATATTCACTTGGATCAATCTAGATGCGTTATCGGGGTCTTGTGGTGTTGCGCCAGCCGTTAGGGTGCCCACATTTTTTCCCTTGCGATTTGTGCGGTTATTATCCTCTATTTCCCTTATCGGGCTGACCATTAACCTGAAATTGAAAGGTCTTGGGCAAGAAAAAGTGTGAGAGATATCGTGCGTTCGAGTGATGAAACTATCAAGAAAATAACCACGTTTATTTTTAGCCCCATAGTGGACGCCAAACTATTTACTGTGAAAATGGTAATAATAATTAAATTTATAAATGGGACTCTAAAAATATGTGATCTATTCCCGAGCTAGTTTGGAAGGGTTATTAATGCTAAATGTGGAATAAAAACAGTAAAGATCAAGCTAACCAAAACAATAATCAAACCGATAAGGAGCATTTCAGGGCTTACGACAAGCCAGTAGATACATCGGGGCCAGGCCTCGAGCCTACCTGGGGTCTATCGAAGGTAATCTTATTGAGGGTGATCGGGGAGGGGATAACAGATAATAATATGAGTACAAGGATTTATACCGTCAATCTTGAGCTAAATGGCGAAGAACAAACGAAGAACAATAAAATTTTAGGGCGACCTCGGGGTCGAAGAACACAGTTAACTCAGAAGAAAGAGAGACAGAGAGATATTATTGCCTATTGGAGAAGTGGAACAACATCTGTCCTTTACAAGGTGGGGCGAGTCCCACTTATTTAGGCGAGGGGACTCAATATAATATGCATATATTATTTACAAGAGTAGAAACATGGGACGGCCTATCGCGCGTCATTTCAATAGGTCACAGATAGACCGGCCATGTCAGGTGTAGCTATGCGCTTCGGAGTCATCTTCTCTTATCCCTGACCTCGAACCCCGCTTTTTTGATTCAGGCCTCGATGAGCTCGGCGGTCGAGAACTCAATCATAGCCTTTCATCCTCGGGGTCTCGAGGGACGGCTCCCGAATTGTCTTGATAGTGAAAATCAAGTCTTCTGATTTTTACCGCGTACAAAGAACAATTTTTTCTTTTCCATTGTAAACTAAAACGTTAGCAATTTGTTACTATTTAGTCATTTTCCCTGTATGTTAAAATCATAACATTCTTTTATACCTTTTTAGCTGCTATTTACTTATTATACAAGTTTTAGTGAGAGAATAGAACATAGGACGAGATGTTGTTAAACTAGTTATTTAAAATCCACAACTAAATGAATATTTTTTCCAATCGCACAAAATCGACACACTTGATCGGTCAAAATTGATGAGAAAAATGCCTGATTCTATTGTAATTTGCAAATTTTATTTTTTCCAAATTGTCAATACAACAACTAAAAAAGATCTAGTTTTAGTTTAAAAAAGCCAAATATTATATTTTGTGACATATTCGATAGGTATTTTTAACTAAGAAATTTTTTTTTAAGAAACCGACAAAAAAAGTCTATTTTTTGAACAAATAATTAATATTTTCTCTAGAAAATGGACTCAGTCCATCCAATATCTAAAATAGACACTGATAAATTATCTGTAAATCGACCACAATAGTCGGTTCATTTGTAACGATCCAATCGGTTGTTTTGAGCATTAACACTCTGCTAAGCAGTTTGATATCTCGAGTAAAATTATATGATGCACTATAATTTGTGTTTATAGTTAGTTTGATGTTCGAGTGGTTTAGGATTGATTTGGTATAGTAATTCCCAATATGGATCGCTTAAAGTTGGAAGAATTGATCGACGTTTAAATTTTAAATAAATGACATTCAACTAAAGATTTAATTGTTACAATGGGTTTGTACGGTAATTTTTAACTTACACGTATATTTGGATTTGACTCTAGTACAATGTCATAGTGGATTTTGGCTTTATTCATTGAAAGTTTTAAATTTGAAGAAAAGAAGAGTTTATAGCTTTCTATTATCTTGGATAGATCCATGGAGTTTATTGTAACTTGTGTACAAAGTTTGATGATAATACATAATGTCTATATTCGATTTAGACGCGTTTAGCGAAGTTGGAATGTTTAAAAGTTAAGAGAATGATTTTTCTTTGATTTCTTATTTTGATATTATTGGTGATGTTTCGAGCCTTTGCATAGGTTTGAATTAGGTTTATAGTTTTTTTGGTTTGATTGGATGGGTACCCGAGGGGCTTGGCTAACTTTCGGAGTAGTTTTGGCCATTTCTCGGCCCTTTTCAGTTGCTGATTTCTGGCTTCAAGAGTATACATTCCAATCGTGGAGCTACATGCCGCATTCTCAATGAGTAAAGTGTAGTTTTGGTCTGGGATAGTTCGTGATGGCGCAAAAGAAATGTAATGAGCTGGAACGATGAACTCCTTCCTAATTTATGTTCGATTTTGCTATATCTCTAAATAAATCAAAGTTTCTAAGATTCTGAAACTGTGTAGTGAATTACGGAAAGTTCAAGGCAAGATATGCTGGCTAAACTCCTCTTTTAGAATTGAATCCCAAAATGGCCTTCTAGGTCCCGTGCTGCTCATCATGAATTTATTAGTCTGAATAAGCCTTGTCACAATATATATATATATATATATATATATATATATATATATATATATATATATATTGCTCTATATGTATTCTAAAGGTTCTTGTTATGTTGAGTTACTGCTTGAGAATTTTATTTAAGTGCGGGCTATGTGTAATATATTATGATTTAAAAGCATGATTCTAATGAAAGTTATCATATCCAATTGTTTAAGAAATCACATGTTCCTAAGACCATAAATTGCTCGAATGTTTGTTTAAAGTATTAATTTGAAAAGCCTTGTTATTGCCTATCCATGATGATATTTGAGAGTGAGAGAACAGATCAACAAATATGAGGTGATGTGCGACCACGGGCCAAAAATGATATTGCAATATGGACAATGTTTCCAATGAAATGAATGACATGTAAAAAAATGTGAAGTGTGGTAAATCCTTATTAATAATAAATACTTTGTGAGTGTCGGTTACTCACAGAGGAAGGGTAGGTCAAAATAATCTAACCCCGGAACTACACGTGCCGATGTAGGAGTGACCGAGGGGTAAATCCCCATGTTGATGTGAAGAGGTTGTTTCCACTTATATAGGAT
The DNA here is from genome assembly GCA_026770625.1 of Nicotiana glauca. Classification (NCBI taxonomy): domain Eukaryota; kingdom Viridiplantae; phylum Streptophyta; class Magnoliopsida; order Solanales; family Solanaceae; genus Nicotiana; species Nicotiana glauca. The sequence continues at coordinate 116,748 of MU786895.1, read as the reverse complement.
GATATTGATGTGTTGAGATGTTTCCCTTTGAATGGGATGAGATTATTGCTAGCGAGATATGATGTGATGTTGACACACACGACATTATTGTGATATGGCTTAGCCAATCGGGCTATGATCGGATGCCATGCCACTCACATGGTGATATTATGAGTTGATTTCTTGAGGTAAGATGTCTTACTCGATCGAACTGAGATTGGAATCCATGCTAAAAACATGATGGTGTATCGGTGCTAAAGATTTTCCAACATAAAAAGATGGAAACTTACTTGAAATTACTTTTCCCTTTATTCGATTTCATGAAGCCATTTGAGTCTCTTAATGATTTCATGTTTCTTTCTCCATTTATTCTTATTCATTCTACTGAGAGGGTGTTAAGTTTTACATATTAGAACTATTACATATGTACTAACTCCCTTTTGTCGAGGTGCTGAATTTTTAATGGATGCAAGTGGTTGCATTGCAGGTGGTGTTGATGCATGATAGCAACACGCCCCCTTCTCAGCACATCTGGGGAGCCCCTACTTCACTTTGGGGTCATGTATCTCTTCTCCTTTGTACATAGCATTTTTTGGTACAGCTGGGGCCTTGTCAGGGAACTGTCTTAGCACTCTTTTGTTCTGTTAGAGGCTCCGTAGATATAGTGTGGGTTGTATATTATTTATTAAGGGTGGACTAAACTTGTTGCAATTGTATCATCTGTGCCACTTTAACTATGAATGATAATGTACTATTTTGGGGACTTATTAATGACGTGACTAATGGAAATTAATTGGTGTTATTCACATGACCTCTTACTGTCTAATTAATTAAATGTATTTTTCTCCTTATTTGTGGGTGAGTTAGGTAGACAAAATTGTGCAGGCCTGGTCGACCGGGGTAACCTTTTTGGGCACTGGTTGCGCTCCCCGCGTTCGGGGCATGACAATAAAATATCTAAAATATTGTAGAGATATATGCATATGGGTTGAATATATGAATACACACTTATGAATACATTTATGTATATAACACATGTCAACAACTGAATCATGAAAACATAGGATTCTATTTTTGCAAGCAACCGATACAAGCATTTATTGTCGCGACTTGTAACATGGTCCAATGATAGTACTATTGCAGAATGCAACCCGATTAAATGGTTATATTATTGCAGCGTGTGACCGTATCTAATACCTTTCCACCGTGCAATCCAATGCCATTACATCAATCCATACTAATGAAGTAAAAAAACTTAATAAGCATCTAAGGAACACTAGCAAACAAAACGGACAGCATATGTGTAATAGTGACAAATAATGTAAATTCCATATATGTAGTAGTGATAAACAAGATATGGGAAAAAAATGTAACAACCCCACTGGTCGTTTTTAGAATTCAAGTCCCGTTTGGCGGTAGAAGATCTTGAGCAGCTTCGTGTTATGTGTTATGACTTTCGTGCATGGTCTAGTTCAACATCCGGATGATTCAGAGTCAAACTCAAAGAATGATTGAGGTTTTTGAAGCTTAAGCGATGAGAGTTGACCTAAACATGACCTTTATGTAAATGACTCTGGAATGGGTATTGGATGATTTCAATAGCTTGATATGGTGATTTGGAACCTAGGCGTGTGTTCGGATTTGTAGGTTCGTAGGGTAATTTGAAGCATTTCGGCGAAATTTGGAAAAGTTGAAGTTTGAAAGATGGAGAAGTTTGACCAACAATTGAATTTTGTGATATCGGGGTCGAAATAAAATTTCAAAAGTTGGGATTACTCTGTTATGTTATTTGGGACTTGTTTGCAAAATGTGGTGTCATTCAGGTTTGATTTGATAGGTTGCGGTGCGAGTTTTAGAAGTTGAAAGATTTGAAATTCCATAAGTTCGATTCGTGGTGCGATTTGTAGTTTCAACGTGATTTGATGTGATTTGAGACCTCAAGCGAATCCATATCAGGTTATGGAACGTATTGTTCTCGGGTGTGTTTCAGATGGGCTATTAGCCATTTTCTTATATTTTTTAACTGCTGAATCTATCACCTAGTTTTCTCCTTCGCATTCGCATCTGTTCCTCTACGTTCGCGAAGAGTAATTTTGGAGGAAGAAATATTTTTTCTTCGCGTTCACATTCCTTCTTCGGAGATGACAGAAGCTAGCCCTCTCCTTCTTCCCGTTCGCATTCATCCCCACGCGTTTGCGTAGTTATGCCATTCCACTCTATGCGTTCGAGCACTACTTCACGCGTTCACGAAAAGCAATCATTGGGTCATCAATTTTGGGGACTCCCCAAACCAGGAGGGTGAGACTGGCACTCGGTGACTCACTTAACCTAGCGTACTAACTTGCAACTGGGGACCCTGAACATATAATATCATACTTTGGCCATGGGGCCACATTGAAAGACAATATGCGAAGAAAATCATAAATTTTGAATCGAAACTAGAACTGACTAAGCATCAATGTAAAGTTGGGCCGACAAGGCCGTCACAACTACTATAGCTAACAAATCAACAAAATATACATACAAGACCAACATATTGTACTAACTGACATGATATGTCTACAAGCCTCTACTGCTGGATGTGCTGTGATCGGAATAGGGCCCCACCTGCCCATAACATATACACATATATACATATATACACAAGATATACACAAAACTCTAGATCGGGCAACTACGAAGGAGATTGATCTTACTGATCAAGCTGAACTCGGGCATCACCTACTGAGGAGGTCTACCCAAATTTTTCCTCTAAAAATCTCTCAAATTCTCGCCTAATTCCAAGCTCTCAAAGTCCCTAAGTGGAAAATTAAACCAAACCCTCGATTTTGGGATTTTAATCTGCTGCCCAGATAATCCTTCTTCCAGAATGCCAAAATTGCCTCGCGTTCATGAAGCATAAAAATAATACAGCCCAACTTCCCTTCATCGCGAGCGCGAAATGAGCCTCACTTTCACGATGCACAAAAGTGCACAACTACAAGGATCCTCTTCACAAACGCGATGCTCACTGTGCCAAACCTTCACGAACACGGCCCCTCTTATACGAAAGAGAAAAACATCACCTGCCAATCCTAAAATCCTTCACGAACGCAGACCTCCCTTATGAACACGAAGAAAGAAACCAGAACTGAGAAAGAACAAGACTTCACCAATCATTACATTATCCGAAATGCACCGAAAAATGTTCGAATTGCACCTGATGCCCCCAAAACCTTAATCAAACATACCAACAAGTTCTAAAACATCATACGAACATTCTTGAAGCGTCAAATAACATCAGAAAAAATACTAGAATCACAAATTGCAAATTGACTCAAGCCTAAGTCACATTTTGCACATCTAATAGGAAACCGAGACCTATCAGAACACGTCATATTGACCTCAAATTTTGCATGCAAGTCACATTTAACTTTATGTACCTACTTTTACTTCTAGAATCGGAATCCGTCTTTGATATCAAAAGTTCCACTCCCAGAAAAACTTTCAAAAAATTATCCAACTTTCCAATTTTCACCAATTAATGCCGAAATGACCTACGGGCCACTAAATCAACATCCGAACGCGCTCCTAAGATCAAAATAATCATACGGAGAGATTGCAATCGACAAAACTCCATTCCAGATTCATCTTCACACAAGTCAACCTACAACTAACTCGTACAAACTAAACTTCAAACTTAGGGACTATGTATCCCATTCCACTCTAAAACTCATCCGAACCCGATACCAAGCACCTCAGAAAGTCAAGTTATCTCAAAAAGAAATATACGAAGCAATAAATAGTGGATCGAGGCTTATACTCTCAATATGACCGGTCGGTCCTTCCACCAATACACATATGGGAAGCTTCAAATTTGGAAACGAGGCTCAAATACACAAAATGACCAGTCACGTCGTTACGATGACAATACTATAGGAGTGAGGATAATATACAACAATAAAAATGCTTCACATAACAATCAAACCTAAATTAGACCAATTCAATACTCTAAAAATGCTTTTCCATTTTAATTTACCACTGCTAGGCTCAAATCTAGCTAAAAATATTTTAACAATCTCAAACAATGCAAGAAAAACCTATTCCAATTAATGAAGTTAAGATAATTAAAAAATTCCCAAAAAGTTAACAAAAGTCAACCCTAAGCTAGCACGGTCAAAACTTTAATCGAGCGGTAAATCTGGACTACCCATGACCCTACGAATCCAAATACATGATTGGTTTTCTAATCCGAATCCAACTCGACTCTCAAATATTAAATTTTTATTTTTCAAAATATAGAAAAAAATTCACATAATTTTCCTTCAAATCTCATGATTTTGATGCTAAAATTCATAAATAGTCATGTTGTATTATAAAATATTGAATGAAAAATGCATAACCAATAGCTTTGTGTGAAAATTTCCTCCTAACATCGCCTCCCATCGAGTCTTGGGCAAAAAATGTGATAAATGAGACTACGTCCCAAAATCTCACTATATGTTCAGACGTAGAAGTCGCATTTGCTACCTTGGGTTCGCAAATGCGACACTTGGCTTGCAAATCTGGAGGCTGACTAGCCCAGGCAATGTCGCAAATGTGATACTTGCCTTCATCGCAAATGCGATCAAGTGACCACAAATATTGTCTCCACTGCCCAGGCTTCCATTCACAATTCCGATCCCGTCTTTGCAAATGTGAAGTCTGCCACTCCCAACCCACATTCGCATTGTGAAATATCCATCGCAAATGCGGCTACCGCAAATACTTTATTGTGTTGATCTAAAATAGAATAGTCCATTACTAAATAAAGGTAACTAAAGGAAATAAAACAAAATTATTTCCAAAGAACAAGTATATTTACTTTTTTTTTGATACTAAACTAAAAGAAAATTAATATACATAAATAGGGAAAATATACGACTTTGCTTATACATCCTAAACTAAAGGTAAGTAAATCCATAATTTTTATTCATAATCTAAAACAAAATAAATTTTCTACCTTTAATGTAGATCCTATTCTAGAATAAACATAAATATATCATAATATCTATAAATGTATTTTAATAGTGTATTACAAAGAAGTAGATTATATTACATTTAAGCATAATGTAATTGCTAAACTTCTCTGACCATTGTTTTATGGCCGTATAAAATGTGAAGTTCTTCTATTATCATAACATCACAAACAACCTTAACATTGAGAGAAACACATCCCCTTTTCTTCTTGGCATTCTATTTATTTTTCACTAAATGGTTATAATCCAATCAAGATCTTCGTATCCTCCTTGTGATTCATGAACCTGTGTTGGCAATCTGTGCAAACAGCCCGAGGATTCAACTCAATATGAGTGGCCAGAGTTGATAGGAGTTGAGATCATGAAAGCCAAAGCCATCGTAGAAAGAACAATTCGAAATGTTACTGGCGTTGTACTTTTAGTAGATTGTATTGTTACACAGGATGTGTGTTGTAATCGTGTGTGGCTTTGCCCCGATAAACACGGTAATGTAAAAGCCAAGCCAAAGGTTTGGTGATAGAGGAAATTGATATAATTTTGGATTGAAATTATCAGTATAAATCCTGAAATATATTATATTAAAAGTATTTTTATTTTTGAATAATATCACATGGATCCGATTTTGTTCTAAATAAGATATATGAAGAAAGAAGAAATGAGAAGAAAAAGATCTAATAGAAATCGAAGCTTAAATATATGATATTCACAATATTTACACCATCATTAAACTATAGCCTAGAACGTCTAGGAGTATAAGAAAAATTCATTCAATTATAAAACATAAAAGATAAAGCTTCAAATTATTTCATAAAATTAAAGAAAAATATAAAATAAAATAAGTACAAGGAGAAACAAATTAGGGAATATTGTCACGCGGGTACAAAAATTTGTTGTCAACTAACGAGACCCTAGAATCCCATTCTTCATATTTATTTCTCTTGATAACACTTGAAGGAGGCAAAAAGCAGTTTATTGCTATTTTCGTTAGATAGTTTGATACTTTAACCCTATGCAATATATATTCAGACGACTTATTATTTGATGATTCAACACATTTAATTTTTTGCTACATTCTTTTATGATCATGGATACATGCATATAACATGCTCAGTATGAATATAAGAGCAAAAATTTGTTGAATCACAATTCTTTATGAATTTCATTATTGACGGATCGAGGACTTACAACAGATTAAATGTAAATCAAGGTTTTTATAGCAACATCACCTCTCAGAATCAAGGCTCTTGAAGAGCTATTTTGTAACGTGTATATAGTTATTCCTTTTTCATGTTGCAAGATAATTAAAAAGAGCAAAGCTAGATAATACGAAGCGAAATAAAATTGTGCTATATGCATAATATTGTATACATGGGTTTGAATCATGATTTACTCGCGAGGGCGACACTTGGTATTACTGGCACATACATCCCACATTTTCGAATGTTTAAGTTTCTTCGTAAGTTAATCGACGTAAGATCTATGTGCCACATTTTCGAATGTTTAAGTTTCTTCGAAGTTAATCGACGTAAGATCGGGAATGAGATTATTTTGAGATTATAAGCATTTCTATTTCAAACAAGTTATGAGCAAAATTCGTAAAGGTGGCAGAGGAAGCTAGTCAAAGAAAATCAATTTTCGTCCAAGTTGACATATTGGGATAAAATACGGGCCGAGCGGTAATATCCGATATTTATGCTAGTACCATACAAGGTACCATATGACCATGATAATAAGATGTATAAAGTGTATTAAAATAAGTAAAATTTTAAATAATTTGAGGCAATTTTTAATTAGGTGGGTAATTGGTTAATTATCGGGTGGCGTGATATTACGCAATTAATCAATTCAATGTTTTAAATAATCTTGCCCTCCCCCACGTGGCAAACCCTCCCTTTCAAAGCAATGACTCTTAAAGTCATGTAAAATGTGGAAACCTAAAAGAATGACAACCCGGCCGGTCGTCTCATGAGTTACCTGTCCGTTTCCACCATTTCTGATCCTATTTGCTTTGTTCATCTGTGTTTTGAGGTATCGGGTTGGTTGATTGGATTCGAATTGGTTTTGGTGAAGTTGGAGACATTTAGTCTCTTTTAAGAAAGCTTAAGTTTGAAAAGTCAACCGGATGTTGACTTATGTGTTAGAGGGCTCAGATGTGAGTTATGATGGTTCGGTTAGCTTTGGGAGGTGATTTGTGACTTATAACCCGTTTGGCCAAGCTGTAAAAATCAGTTTATTTTGAGAAGTGCTTTTTTTAAAAAGTGCTTTCTTAAAAGTACTTTTGGTGAGAAGCAGTTTGTGTTTGGATAATTAGTTTGAAAAGTACTTCTGAGCAGCAATTAGTGTTTGGCCAAGCTTTAAAAAAACTGCTTCTAAGTTCATTTTTCTCAAAAGTGCTTCTCAAAAAAGTGCCTTTGCAGAGAAGCTACCTTTTTTTGCTTCTCCAAAACTGCTTTTGCTTCTCCTCAAAAGCACTTTTTCTCCTTCCAAAAGCTTGGCCAAATACCTCAATTTTTTGTCAAAAGTACTTTTGGCCAAAGAAAGTACTTTTGGCCAAAAAGAAACTTGGTCAAACAGGCTATTAGTAGCACGATCAGAAAGGATTTTGGAGGTGTAGAGAAGATTTAGGCTTGAATTGGCGTAGTTGAGGTTTTGGCGATTTCCAGTTGATAGGCGAGATTTTGAGGTGGGGTTCGGAATGGAATTCCAAAGGTTTTAGTAGCTTCGTTACATTATTTGGGATGTGTATATAAAATTTCAAGTCATTTGGAGGTGGTTTGGCTGGAATTTTTATCAAAAGCGTATTTCAGAAGAATTTAGGAACTTAGGCTTGAATTCGATGTGATTTGGTAGATTTGATATTGTTTGAGGTGTTTTGAGGATTGGAAAATTTTTGAATAAGGTGTTGGGTTATGTTTGTACTTTTGGTTGAGGTCCCGAGGGCCTCGGGGTGAATTCAGATGTTTAACGGATAGATTGGTAAACAGTTGCAGCAGCTGATATTGCTTCTTCTGGTGTTTTTGCACTTGAAGTTTGGGGACCGCAGGTGCGGTGTCACATGCGCGGAAGTGAAGGAGCAGATATTGTCTTAGGAGTTGGGGTCAGGAATCGTAGATGCGGTATTGGAACCATACTTGCGGAGTCGCAGATGTGACAAAAGGACTGCAAATGCGGTTTGGGCTGGTTTAATAAATTTTTGTATAAGCGGATGGATTGACCGCATATGCGGTACTGCAGAAGCGGATTTTGGACCGCAGATGCGGAAAGACCTGGGCAGAAGGTATATATTTCATACTTCGCGATTTTTGAATGGTTTAACCATTTTAGAACTCGGAATTGGGAGCTTTGGGCAATTTTGAAGAGAGAAATCAAAGAGACTTCATTGAGGTAAGGATTTTGGAGTTAAAACACATTTCTATGGTAGAATTTCATTAATTAAAGCTGTAATTAGGAGGATTAAAGCGGTAAAAATGGAGGTTTAGGGCTTGAGTTTAAGAGGCCTTTAATGTGGGATTTGAGGAATCATTTGGACTCCGATTTTTATGTTCTTGGTATGTATGAACTCGTGAGAAGACGAGGAATATAATGATGTGAAAATTTCTAAGTTACTAGAAGTGGGGTCGGGGCTCGAGTTTTGCTAATTTCGGGATTTTTAGTGTTTTTCGATTGTTTTCGCCTGGGTTTTATTCCCTTAGCATATTGTGACGTTCTCGTTTTGATTTTGGATAGATTCCACGCATGTGAAGGCCAATTAGAAGGGAAAAGGCATCATGAGCTAGGGATTTAGCCGGTTCAAGGTGAGTAATGATGGTATATGATTTTCTGAGGGTTTGAAACCCCAGATTGTACATCGTAGTACTATATTTAGGTGCAGCACACACTCGATAACGAGGGTGGGATCGTGCAATATTAGGGATTTGGACTTGGTTCATCTCGATTGATGATTTTACCGCGTATTTAATTGAAAACTATTTGTTATCATTGTTTATTGGGCTGAATGCAATATTTGGGCTTCGACCAACTATTTTGACCCTTCGGGGATTTTATTTGACTTCCTCACTGTTTTGACTTACTATTTGTACTCAGTCATGTTAAATTCCCCTTTTTTACTACTCAACCATTTTTACTTAGTTTTGAGATTTTAAATGATATTTTAAATGATGTTTGGGCTGAGAAACAATATTTTACTATTGCCCGAGGGGCTTGTGATGATTTTGACTGAGTAAGGCCGGGGGCTATATTCTGAGGAGATACTGGTACTGATTGGAGGCCGAGAGCCTGCGATATGTGCACCACGAGGTGTCTTGATTGATATGTGGCCAAGGGCCTAGATTTGATGCCACGAGAGGTCTTGTTATTACGCTTGGGCCGTAAGGGGCCCCTCTAGGAGTCTGCACACCCCCAGTGAGCGCGGGTACCCATTGTGATGTGAGTTTGAGCCCGAGGGGCTGTTACTGTTGTGAGATATTGCCCGAGGGGTGGATGTGATGTTACTGTGCCCGAGGGGTGGATGTGATGTTACTGTGCCCGAGGGGAAAATTCCATTTTTTTTACGTTATCATAATTAACTGTCAATTTTGTGGTTCACTGATTTAAAGAGCATTTTCCTTGATTTGTACTGATTTTAATGAAATTAACTGATTTTACTGCTTCATTATAGACTGCCATGTGCTTTGCTATTTTCTTGCTTTCAGTCGTTATTTATATTGGTTACTCACTGAGTTGGAGTACTTACTTTACTCCTTGCACTCTATGTGCAGATTTAGGCGTAGCCTGTTTCGCTCTGAAGTGTTGATTTCCTCCAGTTCCAGGCGGTCTTATTGGAGATTACAAGGTAGCTGTTGACGTCCGCAGACCCGTGTCTCTACTCTTGTATCATTTTTGTTTCTTACAAACACTTGTAGTAGTTTATGACTTTAGTAGACTATGCTGTGACTCGTAGATGGTCTTGACTTGTGACACCCCGGTTAGGGCTATGTTGGGTTGGATTTCTGCATTTTCTTGATATTTCAATTATTTAGAATTATTAAATCATGTTTAGACTATTTTGTGTTGTTTAACCGCTTTAAAAGATGAATCTGATTAAACTGGATGGCCTTGTCTTCACGAGAGGCGCCATCACGACCGGGTTCGGGGTTAGGATCGTGACAGATGGATTCAACGATTCTTCATTTAGGACTTTGACTACAAAATAACATTTCATTCTCAACCATTACAATCATATTCCTCCAATTCCAACAATTTATTTACTTGCCCATCCTCACTTACCAACAAGAATAAAAGAACTTTATTTCCAATTGTTTCTAATGGTTTGACAACCATTCTCCTTTGGTTCATAAATTAAATACCTCACCTTGTGATGTTTCCTGTTTTGGTGTGCGGAAGATAACAAAGTGAAACAAGCCTATAGTTTTCTTTTAAAATACAAAAGGAGTACGGTGCAATCTTTCTCAAGAATATCAAACGGACTTTTCCCTACTCCAGGTATGTTATGGCTAAGCCTTTCCTTCATTTTGGCATGATCTCGTCATTACACAAGTTTGATAACGGGGTAAAAAGAAAAATTCATATCCCGGAATTTATGTATATTTTCCTAGTCTCGCAAGTTACAATATTTTCTTTACCGGTACATCATATTTATTTGTGTATTTCCTTCTTCCAGTCAAAAGGGTAGAGAGCCTATACATATACAATATCACAGTATTTTCATTACCATCGAGCTATAATCGATTGGCAGGCCCCTATTGGCAACATCTGATCAGATGGTAAGTTAGATACCGAGCCTACTATGCCAGAACGCCTATGAGCAAGCCCGGTTGGCCGAGATATAGAGCCTAGTATGGCTGAGCGCCTATGAGCGAGACAACTACGGCACATCAGTTTTATATATATATATATAT
>MU786895.1:83600-105000 GCA_026770625.1 Nicotiana glauca | reverse complement strand
CTATTTCTATGTTACTTACTATATTGAGAGAGTTGAGTTAGTATCAGCAGGTAAGCATATCTTAAGATTATCTTTGACTTCAAGCTACATGCAGTTATTATATTATTAGTTCAGTTTTAGCTTTAAGTATATTGCCTTACATATTCAGTACATTATTTAGTACTAACTTCCCTTTTTCCGGGGTGCTGTATTTCATGCATGCAGGTTCAGATAGACAACCAAGTAGGCCTTCTCATTAAGTGTTGCTTGAGTTCAGCTTGATCGGTAAGTTCCATGCCTTTCAGAGTTGCCGGGTCTAGAGCCTTATGTACATATTGTAAATATATGTATATATGTTATGAGAGGGTGTTTAGTTTTACATATTAGAACTATTCCATATGTACTAATGTCCCTTTTTCTAGGGGAGCTGCATCTTTAATGGATGCAAGTGGTTCCATAGCAGGTGGTGTTGATCCATGATAGCAACACGCCCCCTCCTCAGCACACTTGGTGAAACCCTACTTCACTTTGGGTCCTTTATCTCTTGTCCTTCGTACATAGCATTTTGTGGTACATCAGGGGCCTTTTTGCCAGCACTTCCTTAGCACTCTTTTGGTTCAGTTAGAGGCTCCATAGAAATAGTGTTGGTTGTATCTTTTTTTGGAAATGTGAACTAAACTTGTTGTGATTGTATCATTCGTGCCACTTTAACTATAAATGTAGAATGTACTGTTTTGGGGACTTGTTAATGACGTGACTAATAAAAATGAACTGGTGTTACTCACATGACCTCTTACGATTAATTCAATGCATTCTTCTCAATAATCATGGGTGAGTTGGGTAGACGACATTGTGCAGGCCTGGTCGACCTGGGTATCCCTTTTGGTGGTGGCCGTGCTCCCCATATTCGGGGTGTGACGATAAAATATCTAAAATATTGTAGAGATATATGCATATGGGTTGCATGTATGAATACACACGTATGAATGCATTGATGTATATACGCCAAACTCCCCATACTCACTGCCTTCTGACTCAAAGCATCGGCCACCACGTTGGTCTTCCCCGGGTGATACATGATAGTAATGTTATAATCCTTTAGTGACTCCAACCACCTCCGTTGCCTCAAATTTAGATCCTTCTGCTCGAACAAGTGTTGGAGTCTACGATGATTAGTAAACACCTCACACGACACACCATACAAATAATGCCTCCAAATCTTCAACGCGTGAACAATGGCAGCCAAATCCAAATCATGAACAGGGTAGTTCTTCTTATGAGGCTTCAACTGAAGAGAATCATAAGATATAACTCTACCCTCCTGCATCAGAACACACCCGATACCAACTCTTGAAGCATCACAGTACAAGGTATAAGAACCTGAAGCTGATGGCAATACTAACACTGGAGCTGTGGTCAAGGCAGTCTTAAGCTTTTGGAAGCTCTCCTCACACTCATTAGACCACTGAAATGAAATAACCTTTCTAAGTCAACTCGGACAAGGGCGATGCAATAGGTGAAAATTCCTTAACAAAATGGTGGTAATAGCCCGCAAGACAAAAAAAGATGCGAATCTCTGTGGTTGAGGACGGTCTGGGCCAACTCTGAACCGCCTCTATCTTCTTCGGTCAACCTGAATACCTTCAGTAGACACCACGTGTCCCAAGAAAGCCACTGAACTAAGCCAAAACTCACATTTGAGAACTTCTTCTCTTCCCTCAATCTCTGCAACACCACTCTTGAATGCTCCACGTGCTCCTCAAGACTACACGAGTATACCAGAATATCATCAATGAAGACTATGACAAACGAGTCGAGATACGACCGGAACACACTGTTCATCAGATGCATGAACGTTGCTGGGGCATTGTTCAACCCGAAAGACATCACCAATAACTCATAATGACCTTATCGGGTCTTGGAAGTTGTCTTAAGAATATCTTGGTCCCTGATCTTCAACTGGTGATAAGCTGAACGGAGATCAATCTTTGAGAACACTCTCACTCCTTGAAGCTGGTCGAAAAAATCATCGATACGAGGCAAAGTATATTTGTTCTTAATTGTTACTTTGTTCAAATACCTGTAATCAATGCATATTCTCATCGTGCCATCCTTCTTCTTCACAAAAAGAACCGGCGCACCCTAAGGCAATACATTAGGACGAATGAACCCCTTGTCTAGAAGTTACTGAAGCTCCTCCTTTAACTCCTTTAGCTCTACTGGTGCCATACAATATGGAGGAATAGAATTGGGCTGAGTACCCAACACCAGATATATACCTAAATTAATATCCCTATCCGGTGGCATGCCCGGCAAGTCTGCAGAAAACACATCGGGAAAATCCCTTACAACTGGAAGAGAATCAATACTGGGAGTCTCTACACCGACATCCCTCACAAAGGCAGGTATGCACCGATATCCCTCACATCGGGAAAATACCTTACAACCTTTCTCAACCATACGATGGGCCTTCAAGAAAGAAATCACCCTGCTGGGGACATAATTGGTCGAACCTCGCCACTCAATCCGTGGCACACTTGGTATAGCGAAAGTCACTATCTTGGCATGATAGTCCAGAATAGCCCAGCATGGAGATAACCAGTCCATGCCCAAAATAATATCGAAGTCCACTATGCATAAGAACAATAGATCCACTCGGGTCTCCAAACCCCGAATAGACGCAACACATGACCGGTACACATGGTCCACCACAACTGTATCGCCCACTAGTGTAGAGACATAAATAGAAAAAATAAGCGACTTGCAGGGAATAACCAAATAATGGTCAAAATAAGACGACACATAAGAGAAAGTAGAACCTGGGTCAAATAACACAGAAGCATCCTTACGGAAGACTGAGATAATACTTGTAATCACCGCATCTGAAGAAATTGCATCAGGCCTAGATGTAAGTGCATAGAAGCGGGCCTGAACACCACCGGATGGACCTCCCCTTCTAGGGCGACCCCTAGATGACTGTCCTCTACCCCTAGCTAGCTGGGTAGATAGTGAAGTGACTGGGGCTGATGTTAATGGCTAACCCCTCTACTGAGATGAACCCACAATACGGCGAGGATAATGCCTCCACATGTGACCCATATCTCCAAACTCATAGCAACTCTCAGGTGCTGGAGACGGGGAATAAATTTAGGTTACTTGGTCTCGCAAGTCATGAGCCCGTTTAGTAGACTCTTGCAGATCGGTACGGAGACGTCTGTATTTATCCTCGAAAGGCTACAGAACCTTTAGGAAACTTCACATTCTTGAAGTTCTTGTCGTGCAGCTTTGTTGAATAGAGAGCTAAACTTCTTTTATTCTATTCTCTCATAGATGGTGAGGACTCGCGCTACAGGACGAGGCGGACGACCACCAATACCATCGACTGAGGCCCCCAAAGGCCATGGACGCGGTCGTGGTCTTGGAAAAGGTAGAGAAGCCGGGGAAGTACCTGCTGATCCACCAGTTGCCCCAGCTCAAGATTAGGCTCCAGCTGTGGACACTCCAGTAGTACCTGTTCAGGCACCATCTGTGCCTATCGTGATTCCGGGTCTTCAGGAGGCCTTGGCACAGATCTTATCAGTTTGCATAGGCTTGTCTTAGATAGTTTCAGCCACTACAGCAGTAGCTACTTCACAGGCCGGGGGAGGCAATCAGACTCACGCTGCTCGCACACCTGAGCAGGTAGTGCAGGGATTTCAGACGCTGGGAGTACCTCCAGCTCAGCTGGTTGTACCAGTTCAGGACTTCGTGGTTCCAGCTATGCCAAACGATGAGCAGCGTCATCTTGAGAGGTTTGATAGGCTCCAGCCTCCGACATTCAGTGGTGCTGAGGGCAAGGATGCCCAGGGTTTTCTTGACAACTGTCAACATATGCTCCGTACAGCAGGGATTCTTGAGTCGAGTGGTGTGGCATTTACAAACTTCCAGTTCTCGGGGGATGCTTTTACTTGGTGGGGGGGATTTTGAGAGGCATAGGACTATTGGTGCAACACCCCTTTCCTGGCAGTAGTTCTCCACTCTATTCCTAGAGAAGTATGTACCTCAGTCCCGCAGAGAGGAGCTGCATAGGCAGTTTGAGTGGTTGATGCATATGGATATGACCGTGACTCATTACGAGATGAGGTTTTCATAGTTGGCCCGTCATGCTATTTGGATGATTCCGTCTGATCGTGAGAGGATTAAGAGATTTATGGATGGCCTTAACTACCATCTCCGTATTCTGATGACTAGAGAGAGAGTATCGGGTGCTACTTTTGAGGAGGTGGTGGATATCACTCGTGAGATGCAGTCACTTCGCCATAGAGAGCGATAGGAGAGAGAGGCCAAGAGCCTCGTGAATCAGGCATTTTCAGCGGTGCTCCAACTAGGGGCCATTTCCAGCATGGTAGGGGACGTTCTTTCAGGCCTACTCAGTTGGCTTGTCCTAAATATTGTGGGGTATTTTTAGGCCATGGTCATCATGGGTCTTAGCAGGGCCAGTCTTCACTCAGCGCTCTCCTAGCTTAGAGTTCATCTCATGCCCCATCAGCTCAGTATTCTTTTGGGCCGAGTGCATCTGCTAGACACTCCGGTGCGAGGGGTTCCCTTCAGTCCCCATCTCTAGCACCGGGTAGTTATTATGAGTGCGGAGAGTTTGGGCATATGAGGAGGCAGTGTCCTCGACTTTATGGTTGTCAGTCTCAAAAGAGGGATCAGCCCTCGACTTCTGCACTAGCTACTTCATCACCTGCTCAGTCAGCCAGTGGTGGGGGTCAGGTAGCCAGGGGTCGCCCCAGAGGTAGAGGTCGATCTGGCGATGGCCAGCTCATTTTTATGCTATCACAGGCAGGGCAGATGACATTGCTTCAGATGTTGTCATTACAGGTATTGTTTCAGTCCGCCACAGAGATGCCTCTGTATTATTTGATCCCGGTTCCACCTATCATATGTGTCTTCATATTTTGCTTGTTATTTGGGTACGCCTCGAGAGTGTCTTACTTTACCTGTTCATGTGTCTACCTCGGTGGGCAATACTGTAGTTGTAGACCGTGTATGCCGGTCGTGTGTTGTGATTATTGGGGGTCTGGAGACGTGAGTTGATCTATTGCTATTGAGCATGGTGGACTTTGATGTTATTTTAGGCATGGATTGGTTATCTCCGTGTCATACTAGTCTAGATTGTCATGCTTAGACAATCACTTTGGCCATGCCGCGTGTACCGTAGATCGAGTGGCGAGGTGTGACTGATTATGTCCCTAGTAGAGTTATTTCCTTCTTGAAGGCCTAGTGTATGGTTGGGAAGGGTTGTCTTTCCTCTTTGGCATTTGTAAGGGATGTTGGAGCTGAGACTCCTAGCATTGATTATGTTCCACTTGTGAGGGATTTTCTCGATGTATTTCCTGCAGACTATCGGGCATGCCACCGGACAGGGATATTGATTTTGGTATTGATCTGGTGCCGGGCACTCAGCCCATTTACATTCTGCCATATCGTATGGCACCAGCGGAGTTGAAAGAATTGAAGGAGCAGCTTCAGGAACTCCTAGATAAGGGGTTCATTTGACCGAGTGTGTCACCATGGGGTGCGCCAATTCTGATTGTGAAGAAGAAGGATGGCACAATGAGGATGTGCATCGACTATGGGCAATTGAACAAAGTAACAGTGAAGAACGAGTATCCCCTGCCTCGCATTGATGATTTATTTGACCAGCTTCAGGGAGCGAGGATGTTTTCCAAGATTGATCTCCGTTCGGGTTATCACCAGTTGAAGATCAGGGATTTAGATATTCATAAGACTGCTTTCAGGACTAGATATGGTCACTATGAGTTTCTTATCATGTCTTTCGGGCTGACAAATTCCCCAGCGACGTTCATGCATCTAATGAACAGTGTATTTCAGCCTTATCTAGATTCATTTGTTATAGTGTTCATTGATGAAATCCTGGTATACTCGCGTAGTCAGGAAGAGCACGCGGAGCAATTTGCGAGTGGTATTGCAGAGATTGAGGGAGGAGAGGCTTTATGCAATGGTCTCCAAGTGTGAGTTTTGGCTCGGTTCAATGGCTTTCTTGGGACACGTGGTGTCCAGCGAGGGTATTCAGGTTGATCCAAAGAAGATAGAGGCAGTTCAGAGTTGGTCTAGACCGTCCTCAGCCATGGAGATTCATAGCTTCCTTGGTTTAGCGGGATATTACCGTCGGTTTGTTCAGGGAGTTTCATCCATTGCGTCGCCCTTGACCAAGTTGACACAGAAGGGAGCTCTATTTGTATGTTCGGACGAGTGTGAGGAGAGCTTCCAGAAGCTCAAGAGAGCTTTGACCACAGTTCCAGTGTTGGTTTTGCCATTAGCTTCAGGTTCATATACTATAAATTGTGATGCTTCGAGAGTTGGGATTGGCTGCGTATTGATGCAGGAGGATAGAATTATTGCTTATGCTTCTCGTCAGTTGAAGCACTACTAGAAGAACTACCCTGTCCATGATTTGGAGTTGGCTGCTACAGTTCATGCATTGAAGATTTGGAGGCATTACTTGTATGGCGTATCCTGTGAGGTATTCACTGATCATCTCAGTCTTCAGCATTTGTTCAAGCAAAAGGATCTTAATTTGAGACAGTGGAGATGGCTTGATATGCTTAAGGATTATGATATTACTATTATGTATCATCCGGGAAAGGCGAATGTAGTGGCCGATGCTTTGAGCCGAAAGGCACTGAGTATGGGGAGCTTGGTGTATATTCCAGTTCAGGAGAGGCCATTTGTAGTTGATGTTCAGGCCTTGGCCAATCGGCTTGTGAGATTAGATATTTTGGAGCCCAGTCAGGTGTTGGCTTGTGTGGTTTCTTGGCGTTCTTTATATGACCACATCAAAGAGCGCCTATATGATGATCCACATTTGCTTATCCTTAAGGACAGAGTTCAGCATGATGATGCTAGAGATGTGACCATTGGTGATGATAGGGTGTTGAGGATGCAGGGCCGGATTTGCGTGCCCAATGTGGATGGGATTCTGAAGATGATATTGGAGGAGGCCCACAGCTTCCGGTATTCCATTCAGCCAGGTGCCGCGAAGATGTATCAGGATCTTAGACAGCATTATTGGTGGCAGAGGATGAAGAAAGATATTGTGGAGTTTGGAGCTCGGTGACTCAATTGCCAGCAGGTGAAATATGAGTATCAGAGACCGGGTGGCTTGCATCAGCAGATAGTTATTCCCGAGTGGAAGTGGGAAAGTATCACTATGGATTTTGTTACCGGACTCCCACGGACTTTGAAGAAATGTGATGCTATTTTGGTGATTGTAGACAGGCTGACCAAGTCTGCGCACTTCATTCCTGCTTGTACCACTTATTCTTCAGAGCGGCTGGCAAAGTTATATATTCGGGAGATTGTTTGGTTGCATGGTGTCCCAGATTCTGTCATATCAGATCGGGGCACTTAGTTTATCTCTCAGTTTTGGCAGGCGGTTCAGCAAGAGTTGGGTACTAAGGTACAGTTGAGCACAGCCTTTCACCCTCAGACGGACGGACAGTCCGAGCGCACTATTCTAATATTAGAGGATATGCTACGTGCCTGTGTTATTGACTTCGGAGGGTCATGGAATCGGTTCCTACAGCTTGCAGAGTCTGCCTACAACAACAGCTACCAGTCGAGCATTCAGATGGCTCCACACGAGGCTTTGTATGGGAGGCGGTGTGGATCTCCAGTTGGTTGGTTCGAGCTCGGTGACGCTAGGTTGTTGGGGACAGATTTGGTTCAGGATGTATTAGAAAAGGTGAAGGAGATTCAGG
Source organism: Nicotiana glauca (assembly GCA_026770625.1). NCBI lineage: Eukaryota > Viridiplantae > Streptophyta > Magnoliopsida > Solanales > Solanaceae > Nicotiana > Nicotiana glauca. The sequence goes on along the minus strand of MU786895.1, from coordinate 97,255 downwards.
AGAGACTCCGTAAAGCACAGTCGAGATAGAAGAGTTATGCGGATAGGAAGGTTCGAGAAGTATCCTATATGATTGGTGAGAATGTCCTGCTGAAGGTTTCACCCACAAAGGGTGTTATGAGATCTGGAAAGAAAGGGAAATTGAGTCCGCGGTTCATTGGTCCTTTTGAGGTACTTAGGAGGATTGGGGAGGTGGCTTATGAGCTTGCCTTGCAACCCAGCTTGTCGAGTGTTTTTCTAGTTTTCCATGCTTTGAAAGTATATTAGGGACCCGTCATATGTTCTGGATTTTAGTGCGGTTCATTTGGAGGGTGATTTGACTTATGATATAGAGCCAACAGTCATTTTGGAGCGTCAGGTTCGAAAATTGAGATCAAAGGATGTATCTTCGATGAAGATGCAGTGGAGAGGTCGGCATGTGGAGTAGGCTACCTGGGTGACAGAGCAGGAGATGCAGAGAAGATATCCTCACCTATTTGAGGCTTCAAATATGTTTCGTGACTCGCTCGAGGACGAGCGTTTGTTTAAGTTGGGGAGGATGTGACGACCCGACCCGTCGTCTCATGAGTTACCACCCTGTTACCCACATTTTCTGCCTCTTTTATGCATCATTATCGGTGTCTTGTGTGATCGAGTTGGTTTGGATTGATTTGTGAAGGAAATGAGACATTTAGTCTCTTTAAGGAAGGCTTAGTTTTGAAAAATTCAATTGGATACTGACTTATGTGTTAGAGGGCTCGGATGTGATTTCTGGTGATTCGGTTAGCTTCGAGGGATGATTTGTGACTTAAGAGTGTGATCGGAAGCGGTTTTGGAGGTCCGGTGTAGAATTAGGCTTGAATTGGTGAAGTTAGTATTTTGGTGAATTCCGGTTGATAGGTGAGATTTTGATCCGAGGGTTGGAATGGAATTCCGAGAGTTGCTGTAGCTTTGTTAAGTGATTTGGGATGTGTGTAAAATTTCAGGTCATTCGGAGGTGATTTGTTTGGGTTTTTGATCAAATGCGTGTTTCGGAAGTTTTAGAAGAACTTAGGCTTGAATCCAATTTAATTTGATGATTTTTGGTGTTATTTGAGGTGGTTTGATGATTGCGGCGAGTTTGAATGATGTTTTAGAATGTGTTGGTTCTTTTGGTTGAGGTCCCGGGGGCCTCGGGGTGTTTCCGGATGGATAACAGATAGTTTTGGACTTGTGCAAAGTTGCAGTCACTGCTACTTCTAGTATTTTCGCTTCTGCGAAATTGGGACCGCAGAAGCGATCTCGCAGATGCGGAGGAGAGGGTCGCAAGTGCGGTTTTATGATGGCATGTGAGGTCTCGCTGATGCGGAGTGGGGATCGTATCTGCAGAGTCGCAGATGCGACTTGTTGACCGCAGATGCAGAATTTGAGGCTTTAAGTGGAATCTGCAAATGCGGAGGAATTACCGCAGAAGCGGTTAATTGACCGCATGTGCAGTTTCGACTGGGCAAATGTATATATGCTTCTTCTTCACGAATTTTGAAGGGTTTGTTCATTTTTAACTCAGACCTCGAGAATTGTGGGCGATTTTGAAAAGGGTTTTCAAGGAGCTTCGATAAGGTAAGGATTTTTGGACTTAAAACACGATTTTATGGTTCAAATACATGGATTAGGGCTGATAACTTAAGAAATTAATGGTCCAAAATGGTGGTTTAGGGCTTGAAGCTTAAGAGAGCAAAAATTGTGATGGTGTTCTTTATATGTATAGACTCGTGGAGAGATAAGGAACCCGTTGATGTAAAAATTTCTAAGTTTCGTGAAGTGGGCCCAGTGCTCAGGTCTTGCCAATTTCGAGATTTTTAATATTTTTCGATTGTTTTCGATTGGGTATCCTTCTTTTGGCATATTGTGACGTATTCATTGTGGTTTTGGTTAGATTCGACGTGTGAGGAGGCCGATTTGAGAGGCAAGGGCATAGCGAGCTAGTGTTTTGGCCGGCTTGAGTTGAGTAATGAATGTAAATGATGTCCTGAGGGTTTGAAAACCCGGATTTGCGCATCGTAGTGCTATATTGAGGCGACACATGCGCTTGATGATGAGCACAAGGTCGTTTACTACTGGGGATTGTGACTTGGTCTGTCTCGAGTGATAATTTTTACCATGTATTTGATTGAAACTTACTTGATATCATCATTATTTGGATAGATTGTCATATTAGGTCTTCGTGCCAACGGTTTGGACCCTTCAGGGGTTGTTATATCTGTTTCCTCACTATTTGAGAAAATACTTGGACTCAGCCTTAATGTTAAAATCTGTTTTGTAAACTCAACCACTTTTACTCGGATTTGAAACTTAAATGATATTTCTAACGATGTTTTGGGCTGAGAACTACTTTTTTTGTTATTGCCGAGGGCTTATCTGATTCTGTACTGAGTATGGGATCGGGTTGCGTGCCGCAACAGTATTATATTGATAATAATATGAGGTCGAGGGCCTAGTTGATACCATGAGATGGCTTGATATTGTGCTTGGGCTGTAAGGGGCCCCTCCTGAAGTCTGCACACCCCCAGTGAGAGTCGTCGATGATAAATAAATGGAGCGGGCTGCACGCCACAACGGGTACTAGAGAGTACCGTACTATGTGTTGCATTCCTCATTTGACTATCATTTATTTACTTGTCTGTTGCAGCATTTCCATAATTTGTTTTCATTGATTTTGCGTATTTTATACTACTTGGTTTAAATTACTATATTTATAGATTACAATGTGCCTATCTAGGATTTCTTATCCTCAGCCTTTATTTATGTTTATTACTCAATGGGTCGGAGTACTCACATTACTCCCTGCACCTTGCGTGCAGATCCAGGTGCATCTGAGACTGTTGAGGAGTTCCAGCTGGGCAGTACATATCCGGGAGCATCAAGGTAGTTGCATGACGTCCGCAACCCTGATCTTCCTTTTATCTTGTTGCTTTATTCCGTACTTCTTTAGAATGATATGTAGTAGGTTGATACTCATGTATTAGAGGCTCAGACTTGTGACAACGGATTCTTCGGGCTATGTAGTAGCATTGTTACTTGGGATTCCTCATGTTTTAACTCTATTTTAGATTTCTAGTATTGTGACTTAGTAATTTGTCTGTGTTAATTAATTATGAGCAATATAGAAATTGTTAAGGTTCTTAAATTGGTCGGGCTTGCCTAGCAATGCGTTGGGCATCGTCACGACCGGGGTTGGGGTCGTGACAGATATATAATTAGTTCCAGAATTCGACCCCCAAAATGAGGTCTAAATCACAATTAATCAAAAAGACCTAACTCTCTCATATTTTAGGCCTAGAAATCTTGTGCGTGTTGATAAAAATGGAAGAAAATAAGTTAAAGATTACTTACCCAAGAGATTATGCTGAGAAAATGCTTCAAAAATCACCTAAGCGATTTGGAGAAGAAGAGGTTTGTGGAATTTATGAAAATCCCGTAAGTGTTCTGTTTTTTGAGACTTAAAAATAACTGGGCGAAATTAGCCTTCGCGTTTGCAACAGGCTCATCGCATTCGTGATGAGTCAGATCTGAAGACCTCGCGTTCGCAACATTAGGCTTGCGTTCGCGGAGCTTTAACACCTTGAGCCCTCATGTTCACGCGACAGTGGCCGCGTTCGCGTAGAATAAATGAGAAATCTCTCCCCAGGCCCATTGCCTTACGCGTTCGCGAGTACCTGGACGCGTTCGCGAAGAATACTCCCCCCCTTAAGCCTCGCGTTCGTGTCTCGTGCTTCGTGTTAACGAAGAAGAAAACTGACACTTGGGATTTTTGCCTTATGCGTGTGAGAGTGGGACCACGCAAACACAAAGAACAAATTCCATAACAACAAAATTTGCAACATTTACTAAGTTCAAAAACCTTCCGAAACGCATCCGGGTCCTCGGGGGCTCCTAACCAAACATACACACTAACTCAATGATATTATACAGACTTATCCGTGCGATCAAATTACCAAAATAACCTCAATAACAACTAGTTAAACCTCAAAATCAAAGAATTTTTCTCAAACTTCATAAAACATCAACTTTTGCAATTTAGGTCTGAATCACGTCAAATGACATTTGTTTTTCACCAAATTCTACATAAACGTCTTAAATTATATATAAGACCTATATCGGGTGCCAGAACCAAAATACGGGCCCGGTACCATCATGTTCTAATCAAATTTCATTTCAAAATACTTTAAACAATTTTAGAAAATAATTTTTTTTAAAAATTCATTTCTCGTGCTTGGGACCTCGGAATTCGATTTCGGGCATATGCCCAAATCTCATATTTTCTACGGACCATCCGGGACCATTAATTCATGGGTCCGGGTTCGTTTACCCAAAACATTGACCGAAGTCAAATTAATTTATTTATTAGCCAAATTTTATCATTTTTCATATATTTTCATACTTAAGCTTTCCGGCTACGCGCCTGGACTGCTACGTAAGTCGAGGTGACTCTAAATAAGGCTATGCTGCCTTGGAAACACAGAATTTAATTTTAAAGCATATGATGACCTTTTGGGTTATCACAGTTTGATCGTGATTGTATCGGGCCCGTATGTTGGTTCCGGAGCCTGGTATAAGTCCAATATAATATTTAATTCTTTTTTGTGAAATTTGGTGAGAAACAATACTAATTTGATGGGTTTCGGACGTCCAGTTGTAAAAATAGGAATTTGAGTGTTCCAAAGGATTTCATGTGTTTTAGTGTTGATTTCGTAGTTTTAGATATTATTTCGGTGATTTAATCACTCGAGCAAGTTGTACAAGGTTGTTGGACTTGTGTGGATGTTCAGAGTGGAGCCTCGAGGGCTTAGGTGAGTTTCGGGCATGGGTCGGGGGTGAAAAAGACCCCAAATTTCTGGTGTTTATGTTAAAGAATGCAATTCTCGCAAATGCGAGGAATTGTTCGCAATTGCGGACCTCACATTTTCTAGGAAACCATCGCATTTGCGATGAAGTCAGGCAGTGGGAAGTCGTTGCATTTGCAATAATTTCTTCGCAATTGCGAACCCTGCAGGGTCCGCATTTGCGACACTAGGATTGCATTTGCGATCAAATCAGGAGGAGGGCCAGTTCGCAATTGAGAAGCTTTTGTAGCAATTGCGGGTTCGCATTTGTGAACCTGATGTTGCAAATACGACATTAGAGGCCTGGATATAGTTTTTAAAAATGGACTTAGCCCATTTATTTCATTTTATCGTTACACTTGCGCGATTTGGGAGCTTTCAAAGAGGGGATTTCAACATAGCTTTGTGAGGTAAGTTTTCTACTTAATGTGAGTTTAATACTTTAGTTTTGGGTAGATTAACACACAAAAACTAGTGAAAATTTATGGAATTTGAGTAAAACCTGGGGTTTTGATACGAAAACGATTTAACCATGAAATTTGTTATAGAATAAAGTAGAAATTATATATTATTAATCCTTAGGATACGGGTAATAAATTTCTTCAAAAATTTCCTTAATCCTGGCATGTGGGTCCGTGGTCGGATTTTAGAAAACTTGTGTTTAATGTTGGAAAATTACGTTAGTAATTATAATACGAACTCTTGAGCTTGTATTGACTAGTTCCTACCTTGTTTAATTAGTTTTGGATCGTTCGGCTCCAAATTGAGGGTTTGAGCATGTTCTTGGTATTGGAAGTATGCTTTGGAGGAAGGTGAGTCTCCTATCTAGCCTTGTAAGAGGGAATCGTCCCCATAGGTATAATAATAATTTTCGACTAAATATGGGGTCCCCATAGGTGTAATAATAATTTTCCACTAAATATGGGGCATACGTACACACTAGGTGATGAGAGTCCGTACGTAGCCACTATTATGCTTATGTCCGGGTAATCTAGGACCCAAAATCATGCTTTATGTGATATTCTTGTGACTTTATGGTTAATTTGGATTTCTTAAACCATGTTGAATGTGGTAAAAGAAATTAATACGAGAAACATCACTTTCTTGATCTTTTAAAGAGGGTTGACATTTCTGTGAGTAATCGCTCCCCTGATATATTCTTGTCTGCCTGTTTGTTGTGCTTAATTACATTTGACCGTGTCACATGTATGATTCACGAGTGGAATAATAGATGCATCTATGGTTCGCGCCGTTCCACCCTTCGATAGTGCACATTTTACTTTTATGTTGGATCAGATCGTACGACCTCGACACTACTTGCATATGCTTCTTGCTTGGTATATTGCCGTAGACTGAACATGTTTATATGCCTTGAAATGTAAATGACTCACTGTGATATTTTCTAGGAAAGGACCTATTATTTCTTGCTATAAGTTGTTAATCATTTGTGCTATCCATGATTAGTATAAACACTTCTCATATTATTTGACCCAAGTAAGTGTCAAGTTGATCTCTCGTCTCTACTTCTTCTAGATTAGCATGATACGTACTGGCTACATAATGTTTATGTACTCATACTAAACTTTTGTACTTAATTGTACATGATCTGAGGCAGGTAAATCTAGTTACCAGGCTGGTGCATACTCTTGATCCTGCCTGAGATTCCACGGTGAGCTGCTCCCATCCTATGCCGTTCAGCAGCCCGATGAATCATTCTTTACTTTTGGCTGTCTATTCTCCTTCAGATAGTAGAATAGATTTATCCTTTTGATATATTCTACTAGATGCCCACATAATTATGACACCAGGTCTTGGCACACACATTAATAGACTATTTTTGTGTTGGAATTGTATAACTATTATGGTACGATGTTAATTATCACTTGTGTTAAATTCAAACTTAGAGATTCTGGTAACAGTTTTCTAAAAAGTAAAACTGGAACTTATTACTCCCTCCGTTACATATTAAATAAGGTAGTTTGACTCGGCACGAAGTTTAAGAAAAAAAAAAGATTTTTGAAATTTGTGGTCCTAAAAGCTTAAGGGGTAAAGCTTTGTAGGGCCATGACTTTTGTGTGGTTATAAAAGCTTCTCATTAAGGGTAAAATGAGTAAAAGGAGGAGTTTAAAGTTGAATTATTTCCAAATTTAGAAGTTGTATCATTTATTTTTTAACAAACTAAAAAGGAAAGTACCTTATTTAATATGAAACGGAGGGAGTAATATTTTCGCGTTGGCTTGTCTGACAATGGTGTTGGGCGCCAACACGACATGAGGTGAAATTGGATCGTGACAGAAATTTTCTAATATGCGTCTTAGCTTCTGGGCTCTTCGTAAGTTGTCTAGCCCAACTTTTTCACATATTTACATTATAAAGTTTGAAGCTCACACACGAATAAAGTCCCACAAATAAATATTGCTAGTATATTTTGGAATAATTCTAGAATATTGCATAATTAATTAATATACGTGGTTATATAAATAATATAATAGTGGTATAATGTATGTACATCTATGTTTATTTATACAGTTTAGTTACAAAAGTTGCTGGTATATAATATTAAATGTATAATTTGATACCCTTATACGTTTATTTGTGAGTATATATTTGATTTTTTCTTCAAAAGTGTTGTAATCCTATAATTACACTTCTTCCAATCCTACAAATTTTTTGAGTAATAAAACATATAATGGTAAGGATATTGTTATGTTAAAAGAGATGAGTGATAATTAAATTGTGAGAGAGAATTGGAAATAGATTGATAAGGATAACTTATGCCTTGTTTGAGATCATTATTTAACTCTTAAAACCTGTTTGCACGTAAACAATCTTGAAGATGCTACAAATATTAATAAATCTATTACTTTTAAAATAAATCAAAGGTGCTGCTCTTTATTAGAATAGCTTATTTTTAATGAGCAACAATGTAAAAATCTCTATAAATTTCGTGCTTTGGAGTTTTAGTTGCACTAAAATATGAAAATAGTCATATTTTTAGTAGAAAAAGTCTGATTTAAAAGCTCAATATGATAAGACCAAACCGACCTAATTGAACCGAAAATCGACCGAACAAAATCGGTAAAAAGCAAAGAAATCAAACTAATTTTGGTTCGATCATTGATGCATCAAATAGAAAATCCATAACTAAACAAATCGACCCGAAATTTATGAAAACCATACTAAACCGGCCGACACCCATCCCTAATTGTAATATAAAAAAATATATATGCATGTTTTCAAATTTTTTCCTCTGTTCTACTTAGGCCCCCCAGTACGTCATTAAGGCATATGCTTTATAACAACCCAATATGCAAGTAACTGACATATTTTACAATTTTTAATTGTATTTTGAAAAAAGAAAGAATCACGCCGACGACAAAAATAAAACTATTTACCCTTATCTTCACATTTGTTTTTCTACCCATTAAATTAAATATATTTCCTATCCATAGTAGTTTTTGTGGGAAATTCTCTTTTTTCTCTAATTTTTTTTTTGTTATTTCTATGCTTCTTTTCTTTTTTTCCTTTTTTTATTTCTTTTCTCCTTCTCTTTTTTCTTGTTTTCTTTTTATTATTTATCTTTTTTTACCTTTTATTCATTTATTTTTGGAAAAATGTATTATTGTTATTTTTACCATAACTTATTTCACGCTCAAATTTGATTCCTTTATTTTTTTTCCTTTTATTTTTTTCTTTATTTTTTGTTCCTTTTCTAGTTTCACGTGATTCCATGCAATCATTGATCTCCTTCCCTACAAATATCAATACACACTTTATCATTATTAACACTACCAGTTGTGGATCAAAAAAATATAATTACGGCCACCAAATCTCCACATAAATTAGTAAGAATAGAAATGATAATAAAATATTGGAAAATACAAAAAAAAAAATATAAGTAGCAAAAAAGACTTATAATACCACAAGATACAAATATGGTATACATGTATACCAACAGAGTATATGACTGCTCTAGAATATTGTCATGACTCAGATTTCTCACCCTCGGGAGTCTTGATGGCACCTACTCGTAGAAGCTAGGGAAGCCACGAAATTTACAAATCTCGAACCTTTTCATTTTTTATACTTTTAACTACTGATAATAACAGGTGATAAACAGTAAAACAATAGCGGAAGACGAAAAACTTAAGCGGAAGACTTAGACAAATATAATACCAAAATCGAAATGAAAAGCCAACATATGTCTCTACCCCGAAACCAGTGTCATAACATTCATGATTGTCTATGATTACTGCATATAAATTTCTGAAAGAAAGAAACTCAGTGTGTCTCGGGTACGAATGATTACAGAATATAATAGTAGATAGAAGAGATGCCGGGCCTGCGTACACCCGCAGGATTACCTCGGGATCTCTGTGGACCGAAGGCTGGCTCCCGAGCTATTGCTACTGTCCCAATGCTGCCTCGGTATCTGCATAGAGTACAGAGTTTAGCATCAGCACAATCGACCTCATGTGCTGGTAAGTGCCTGGCCTAACCCTGGCGAGGTAGTGACGAGGCTAGGACCAGACTGCAGATTAACCTGTGTAGTTATATATATAGCGGAAATATAAACTAAAACAAATAATTAAACCTGGGAAGGGGGAAACACGTTTCGGGGAATAACAGATAAACAAAATCTCAAGAGAATTATAAGAATACCAAAATTCAACATCTATCAAGGATAAGGAAAACAAAGGCAAATTTCACTTTCGGTTCACATTTCGTTGCAGGCGCGCAACCGATCCCATTTATCATATCTTGTCGTAGGCGTACCACCCGTTCCCATTTTATAGTATCTTGTGGTAGGCATACCACCCGCTCCCATTTCATCATATCTTGTGGTAGGTGTACCACCCGCTCCCATTTTATCATATCTTGTTGTAGGTGTACCACCTGATCCCATTTAATTATATCTTATGGTAGGCGTACCACCCGATCCCATTTTATTATATCTCGTGGTAGGCTTACCACCCGCTCCCAGTTACAAGACAACACAAAATCACAAGGAATTCCGGCAAGGGAACAAAAGCAATATAATAATTTGCCTACAAGGGAACAACTATACCAAAACAAACATCCCGGCAGGGGAGAATCAACTATAACCAATCCTAACTCAATTCTTACTCAGCTCAAATAGCACCAATACTTAATCATAAATAAAATCCACGTGAATAAACCAAATCTTTATTCAATATCGAGAATCATCAATTAAAGCATCCATAGCAACATTTAAGAACACAATATCTGTCAATATAAGACTCACGGTCATGCTCGACACCAACATATAGATACTTGTCACCATGCCTATACGTTGTACTCAACAAGAAGCAATTATCAAATAGGACACGACTCCTAATTCCTAAAGCTAAGGTTAGACCGGACACTTACCTCGAACTTCCACGACCAACTTAATCCTCAAATACCACCTTTCCTTTCGAATTTGGCTCCTACACAATCGTATCTATACATAATTGACTTGATAACATCAATAAATGCTAAACAATCCAATTCCAATGCTTAATTATATCTTTTTAGTCATTCTTCCCAAAAACCCAAAAATCGATCCCGGGCCCGCTTGGTCAAAATACGATGTTCGAACCAAAATTCGCTCCCCCATTCACCCACGAGCCCAAATATATGATTAGTTCCAGAATTCTACCCCAAAATGAGGTCTAAATCACAATTAATCAAAAAGCCCTAACTCTATCAAAATCCCTAATTTTCTACCTTTAATCACATGATTTAAGCCTAGAAATCTAATGGTTGTTAATGGAAATTGAGGAAAACAAGACTAAGATTATATACCTATGAATTTGTGGTGAAATCCTCTTTAAAAAGTCGCCCAATTTGGAGTTGAAATGAAGAAGTTATGAAATTTTGAAGAAATTCCGCAATGGCTACTGTTTTAAGTGCTGGGCGACAGTGTTCATCTCGTTCCCGAGGACACCATCGCAATCGCGAAGATCTGCCAGAAGTGGACATACATGATCGTGAAACCCTCCTGACCTTCTCGTTCGCGAACACACGCACACGTTCGCGTAGAAGAACAAGCAAAATCCCACACCACCTCCAATTTACACTACGCATTTGCGTCACACAGGTCACGTTCATGATGAGAAATCCTTCAGTGCTCCGCTTCGCGACTGTGGCTTCGTGTTCGCAAAGAAAAATTCCACCCCTGTCATCAATTTGCCTTTCGCAATTGCGAGTGTAACTACGCGATCGCGATGAACAAAAGTTCTGTGCACCTGCAATAACAATTCTACAACTTTTCCCAAGTCTAAATCTTCTCGAAACACACCCTAGCCCTCGAGGCTCTACACCAAACATATGTAATAACTCAATGACATCATACAAATCTATCCATGCGATCAAATTGCCAAAATAACAGCATAAACATCGAATTACACCTCAAAATCAATGAGTTCTTTCAAACTTCATAAAATATCAACTTTAGCAATTTAGGTCCAAATCACGTCAAACGACATCCGTTTTTCACCAAATTTTACAGAAATGTCTTAAATCATATATAAGACCTGCACCGGGCGCTGCAACCAAAATATGTCCCGATACCACCATGTTCTATTTAAATTTCATTTTATATTTCCTTAAATAATTTCAGAAAACAATTTCCTTTAAAAATTCATTTCTCGGGCTTGGGACCTCGGAATTCAATTCCGGGCATACACCCAAGCCCTGTATTTTCTTAAAGATTTGGGTCTGGGTCTGTTTACCCAAAATGTTGACCGAAATCAAATTAACTCATTTATTAGCCAAATTTTTATCATTTTCCACAGATTTTCATATTTAAGCTTTCCGGCTATGCGCCCGAACTACGCACCCAAATCAAGGTGACTCTAAATGAGGTTTTCAAGGCCTTGAAAACATAGAATTTAATTTAAAAGCAAGTGATGATCGTATGGGTCATCACATTCTCCACCTCTAAAACAACCGTTCATCCTCGAACAGACAGAAGAAGGAAGTACCAGAGTCGGGGAAAAGATGGGGATAACGACTCCGCATATCGGACTCGGACTCCCAGGTCGATACCTCAGTAGGCTGACCTCTCTACTGAACACGAACAGAGAGAAAACACTTTGACCTTAACTGATGAACCTGTCGGTCTAGGATAGCCACCGGCTCTTCCTCGTAAGACAAGTCCTTGTCCAAGTGAATAGTGCTGAAATTTAACACGTGGGAGGGATCGCCGTGATACCTCCGAAGCATGGATACATGAAACACTGGATGCACAACTGATAAGCTTGGAGGCAATACAAGTCTATAAGCTACCTCTTCCACTCGATATAGAATCTCAAACGGACCAAATGAACCTAGGGCTAAGCTTGGCCTTCTTCCCAAATCTCATCATACCTTTCATAGGCGACACTCGAAGCAATGCGCGCTCACCGACCATGAAAGCTAAATCTCGAACCTTGCGGTGGGCATAGCTCTTTTTCCTGTACTGAGCTGAACGAAGTCTATCCTAAATGATCCTGACCTTGTCCAAGGCATCCTGAACCAAATCCGTACCCAACAACTGAGCTTCCCCCGGCTCAAACCATCAACCGGAGACCGACACTGCCTACCGTATAAGGCCTCATAAGGAGCCATCTGAATAATTGACCGGTAGCTATTCTTGTAGGCGAACTACGCTAAAGGAAAAAACTGATCCCACGAGCCTCCAAAGTCAATAACACAAGCTCGGAGCATATCCTCCAAAATCTGAATAGTCCGCTCGGACTGCCCGTCCATCTAGGGATGAAATGTTGTGCTCAACTAAACCCGTATGCCCAACTCTCGCTGAACTGCTCTCTAGAAATGTGAGGTAAACTGCATACCTCGGTCCCAAATGATAGACACGGGCACACCGTGAAGGTGAACAATCTCCCGGATATGGATCTCAGCTAACCTCTCAGAAGAATAGGAGACTGCCACAGGAATGAAATGTGCTAACTTGGTCAACCTATCCGCAATGACCCATACTGCGTCGAAATTCATCCGAGTCTACGGGAGTCCAGTAAAGAAGCCCATAATGATCCGCTCACACTTCCACTCGTGAAGCTCAATCCTCTAAAATAAACCAGCAGGCCTCTAATGCTTGTACTTGAACTGCTAACAATTCAAACACCAAGCCGCATATGCAACGATAACCTTCTTCATTCTCCGCCAACAATAATTCTGCCGCAAATCCTGATACATCTTCGCGGTGCCTAGATGAATAGAGTATCGGGAACTTTGGGTCTCCTCTAAAATCAACTCTCAAAGCCCATCCACATTAGGCACACAAACTCGACCCTGCAATCTCAAAAAATCCATCATCATCTAAGGTAACCTGCTTGGCACCTCCTCGCTACATCGTGTCTTTAAGGACACATAAATGGGGATCATTATACTACCGATCACGGATACGCTCAAATAATAAGGAACGGGTGACCGTGCAATCCAACACATGACTAGGCTCAGAAACATCAAAAGCAAGCGGTCTCTCACCAACCGGAATATAAGCAAGACTGCCCATACTGGCTGACTTCCTACTCAAAGCATCGGCCACCACATTGGCCTTTCCCAGATAATATAAGATGGTGATATCATAATATTTCAACAAATCCAACCACCTATTCTGCCTCAAATTAAAATCCTTTTGTTTGAACAAATACTGAATGTCACGACCCAAACCAAAGGGCCGCAACGCGCACCCGGTGCCTAACTCAACCGAGTACCAACGTAACATATCTTTCTTATCATACTATCATGAGTAGATGAGCCAGAAACCCTTTCATGAGGTAACAAGAATAAAACATAAGGGAATACT